>JAIUCT010000015.1:7011895-7022436 GCA_021307375.1 Tetraneura akinire
CGCACCAGATTAAATCTTCTGATGACATACGTATGGAGTATAATGCTGTATGGCAGTGAAACGTGGACGATTGCCAAAGCAAAGCGGAGAAGGATAGAAGCTTTCGAGATGTGGTGTTTCATAAGGATGCTCAAAATAATCTGGACGGACATGGTATCAAACGAGGAAGTATTAGAAAGAATGTCTGTGAGAAGAACTTTATGGAACAATATCAAGAAAAGGAGAAATGAATGGATTGGACATGTATTGAGACATGGTGGGTTGATAGGATTGATCATTGAAGGCTGCGTGGAAGGAAAAAATGCTAGGGGAAGACCACGAATGGAATATATGAAACAAATAATAGAGGACCAAGGGTGTACTTCTTATAAAGAGATAAAGAGGAACGCAAGTAACAGAGAAGAGTGGAGAATTGCTACAAACCAATCTTAGGATTGAATACTGAAGAGAGAGAGATTTACATTAATTCATAATTATTTAATATTATTAAAAAAAATGTATAATATATTAGGATATAAAATATAATTATTATTTATATTTTATATTCAATGTAATATATGCTATTTTAATTCAACATATTTTATACATTTTTTCTACTAGTGTAAAATATGAAACAGAAGAAAATTGGATGTTAGCAAAATATTATTATGAAGATTGATAACAAGATTGATAACAGTAATTTTATTGTATATGAATTACCTATCTAATAATAATTATGTAAATTGTAATTTATATTTGTATACTGTATTGCTGTGTAATATTACAAATAAGTAACCATATTAAAATTTTTCCTCCAAATATTATTTTTTTTTATATATATATATATAATTAATAAAATATATATTATAATACTTATTTTAATAATTTATAATAAAGTTGAAACAAAATACAACACGTTAAAATACATGGTTCAGTATTTATTTTTAATTTATTAAAAGAAATATCATTTCATGTCATTGGCATGATTTATGTTAAGTTTAAAAAATGTGTAATACAGAATTGTATAAAATCGAAAAATGATCTAAATAAAGTACCAAGAACATCCACTTTCCTACCGGAAACATATGCTGTTTGTGAAAATCGGACCATTAATTCGGGTAGTAAAAGTGTCTACAGTCATAAAAACAAAAAAAATAAAAATATCAATTTTAAACAGCTATAAAAAAAAAAATGTGACCATGAATTTTTATAATATTTTAATATGATGATTCAGACATAGAAAGAAAAAAAAAAAACGAAAAAAAAGCAAAAAAAAAAAAAAACGGAGGTCACCCATCTGCTGTCGATGCCTGGCGACGGTTAGGTTAAATAATTGGCAATTTTTGGTATTAGGGTCTGAAAATGTTACTGAAGTATACTACTTTACATTACATAATACTTAACATTATACTAAAATATTAGAAAAATCTCTAATCTCAATTTTTTTTTATAGCTGTTTTAAATTGATATTTTTAGTTCAAACGAAAATTATAATCTGACTGAACTTTGCTCAGAATCGTTATTTCGAATGCAATGGTTTATCATTGCATTCAAATTCTAAGTAAAATTAAACGCTATGATTCGCACACCTGTATCCTGTGCGGCAGGAGTATCAGCTCTTTTTATAATATTAATAATGCCAGTTAGTGAATCGTCAATTGGTAATTGTGCAATCACAATAAAAATACATCACTGAATTATTAAACTCAGTAAAATACATTAATACAATAAGTCATGAGTAATATTGAAGTATGTACATCTCATTTCCAGGCAATAGTACCTTGTGTGTGCCTTTAAACACTATACAATATTACAATATTAATATATTATAAAAAACTTTTTTGCATAATAAAAAAAAATTCTGTTCCTCTAATTCTCACATGCGCAATACAAATTTGAATATTAAATGACAACCCCCACTTTTATTTAGAAATTAATTTTAACTGTACTTTTTTAAAAAAATTTTTACCAATGTATTTTTTATTCAATTTTATTTTTTTCAAAATTCGCCGAGTTATTGTGTGTTTAAGTTTCTAATAAAATGACAGATACGAATTTAATTTTTTTTTTTTTTGTATTAAAACCTAAATAAAAATTAATTTAATTTTACAAAAAAATCAAATATATTAATAATTAAAAATTTCAATTTAATATAGTTGATATATTGAATATGTGAATTGTGGTTAAATTTTGGAACTGTAGACGTATTAGGCGTATTCAATTTTGATTATTATTATTTTTTTGGGTGTTCACATAGCTATTATATTTGTGGTAAAATTTGAAACCGTTATGTTAATTTTTCTACAAAATATTGGACTTTGAATATTTCGTAAAATTCTCGTTTTTACGTATATAATGTATGATAAAATTGGCAAATTTTGGTATTAGGGTCTGAAAATTTTACTGAAGTATACTTACATATTACTTAATAACATACTAAAATATTATAAAATTCCCAAGTCACAATTGGTTTTATAGTTGTTTTAAGTTGATATTTTTAGTAAAACGAATCAATAATTATAAATAAATATTCTGAAAACACTTTTACTACCCTAAATAACTCTTCGATTTCCACGAATAGAGAGTTTCAGATGTAATAGTGGATGTAGATGGTACTTTATTTAGGTCATTTTTCAAATTTCTCAGAATTGACTATAAGCGGTAGAAAGAACTTCGAAAAAATATTGAAATGCTTTACTCTTTTATTATAATATTGTAAAAATATGTTTCGAGTATATTATTATATAAAAAAAAATACGATCATCAGCGTGTTCGCGCGTCCTGTATTTTATGTTTTTGTATATACAAGAAGTAGGTATATTATTATTACGATCGTCGTCCGACTTGTCTCCTTTTTCGAATATCGTTCGTACGATAAATTAATCTGTATATATAAAAAGACTTGTCCTGGGTGATTCATCATCGCCTAGCCTAAACCGCTGAAGCTATGGATATGAAATTTTCAGTAAATGTACTTATTACTATGTATAGGCGCACTAAGAAACGATTTTTCGAAATTCGCATTTTAAAGGGTAAAAAGAGCATAAAATAGTTAATTTTACGCATACACAAGGACAAGGTGTTTTACTTATTAATGCGTCATCGTATTAATACGTTACTAGGGTAACGCACCAACATTGAAGTGTATTAAAATAAAATTTACATACTTACATATTAATAAAAAAATAATTAATATGGTTGTCGAATTATTGAACATAAATGGCACAATGATGCCCCACACTATCATTCCAATTATTGGTGACGGAGCTTGCCTGTTTAGGGCAATATCTTTTGTGTTATATGACACTCAAGATAAGGCCCAAGAAGTACGTAAAAAGATAGTAACCTATGTGATAAATTATTGGGAAGATTATTCAATAATGTCACATGATAGTGATGGAAATAATTATCGTAGTTCTGCTGACTACTGATATGTTAAAATTTAATACTTATGGAGGTTTATGTGAGCTGGTGGCAGCTGGACAATTATTTTTGTTATTTATTGAGGTGTACCTCAATGGTGAACTGTATGAAAAATTTGGTTCAGAAAGGAACCCTGTAAAGATATTTCGTTTTAGTTCTAAGCAAAACCTATCTAATGGGCATTTTGATGTTTACCATATAAATATAAAAACTGATAAAATAAAAGTTATAGTAGGTTACACAAAAAAAACTGTACACGGGCGAAGCCGGGTTATTCAGCTAGTATATATATATATATAAAATGAGATTTGGGATTTTCCGTATATTTTGGTAACAATACTAACAATACATGTTAAATAATGATTTAGCACACTTCATTAAAATTTTCAAACCTGAAAACCCAAAATTACTAATTTCATCAAACATTATATATAAAGAAACTGGAATAAATATATTCAACGTTCTATATTTTGTTGAAAAATTAACGAATATTTCCAAAATTTTATCACGTATATATAATACTTAATTTATCATCCAATAAAATTTCCAGACCCAAAGTTCAATATTACCTGAAAAACTGAAATATTGAAATTAATTTAATCAAAATTTCAGTTTTCGTGAATATTGTCGAATTTTCATTATTTTTTGTTTGTTTTGCCTACCACATAAGTTTAATTTTAAAAATTAAAAAATAACAAAATCGAATTACAACCCCTCTCCTACCGAAATTGTATGGTATTCGTGAAAATCAGAGCGTTATATATAATCAAAAAAGTGTTTCGATAAAAATAATAATAAAAGAAATTAATAATTCAATGATAATCCTTTAAAACAAAATACTCGTATTATTCCTAAAATTAATGCAACTATTAAAATATTAAATAATATTTTTTCGTATATAATAAAATATAATAATACATGTTGTGAATCATTTTAATATTATTGTATTTACTTTTGAAAATAACATAGTTCAATGTTGTAAAGATAGGAAACGTTATTGTTATTCCTACGTAATATCCTAAAATATTCATATGCAATCATCAGAATATTGTATGCTATAACGTAAATATTAGGAAGTTTATTATTATACATCATATTATTATACTTATATTATAATATAATATCCATATTAAATACTGAGGTTCCTGTACATGATTGATATTAATAATTCACACTAAATTTGATGCCAATAAAATGTTTAACATAAGGTTTTTATATTGTAACTTAAAAGTTGTGTTTTATGCGTCGTTCATACTAATGTATATAATCAGCTCATCAAATTGCATAAGAACTATATGTAAGTAAAATACAATAAACAATTTTATAATACATTATCAATGTCTAGAATAAACAATATACTCGTATTATACCGGTATGTAGGTATATTATGGTTTACAGCTTGCTATTTGTGAGAATATAAATTGATTAATCTATAAAACATCTTAAAATTTTAAATTCCGAGCGAAGCGAAGGATGTACTTATTGGATTTACAATGATGTGTGTCTTTTTTTCTTCTTCTTTTAGATTCTGAGCGAAGCGAAGAATGTATTGGTTTTACAATGATGTGTGATTTTTTTTGGTTTTTTTTTTTTTATTCTGTAAACATTTTTACTACCCGAAACAATGCTCCGATTATCACGAATAGGGTATGTTTCCGGTAGCACAGTGGATCTAGTTGGTACTTTATTTAAATAATTTTTCGAATTTCTCAAAATTGACCCTAAGCGGTAGAAAAAACTTCAAAAAAATGACGAAAAAACGGCATTTTTCACGAAAAATGAAATTTTGACGAATTCGATTTCTATATTTCTCGATAACTCGGGCAATTTTTAAGATAGAGACTTGAAAATTTTTTTGGGTGCGTGCTCACATAGCTATTATATATATGTAGTAAAATTTTGGAACCATTACATTAATTTTTCTCCAAAATATTGGACTTTGAATATTTCGTAAAATTCACGTTTTTACGTATATAATGTTTGATAAAATTGGCAATTTTTGGTATTAGGTTCTGAAAATTTTACTGAAGTATACTTACATATTACATAACATCATACTAAAATATTAGAAAAATCCATAATCTCAATTTTTTTTTATAGCTGTTTTAAGTTGATATTTTTAGTTCAAACGAAAATTATAATCTGACTGAACTTCGCTCAGAATCGTTTTTACGAATGCAATGGTTTATCATTGCATTCAAATACTAATTAAAATTAAACGCTATGATTCGCACACCTGTATCCTGTGCGGCAGGAGTATCAGCTCATCTTTTTTTTTTTTTTTTTTTTATCTGAAGACACATTTACTACCCGAAATAATGCTCCGATTTTCGAATGCAATGGTTTATCATCGCATTCAATTTCTAATTAAAATTAAACAATACGATTTGCATACCTATATCCATGCGGTAGGAGTATCAGCTCTTTTTTTTATGACTGAAGAAAATTGTACTACCTGAAATAATCCTCTGTTTTTCATGAATAGCATATGTTTCCGGTTGGAAAGTGAATATAGTTGGAACTTTATTTAGGTAATTTATCGAATTTCTCAAAATTGAACACAAGAGGTAAAATAAACGACGAAAAATGAAGAAAAACGTTATTTTTCACGAAAACTAAAATTTCGACGAATTCAATTTCAATATTTCACGATAACTCGGGCAATTTTAAAGTTAGAGACTTGAAAATTTTACTGGTTGTTGACATTGGTACTATATATATATGTGATAAAATTTTGGAACGGTTACCCTTAATTTTTCTACAAATTAGACAAAACAGAGTCTGTGTTTTGCACTGATGATGGCAACTTTGTTACCGAAATACGTATTTGCTTAAAATAAAAGTAAATTTTTTGTGGATTTGGGTTTTTATTTATTTAAATCATATTATGTTTCACTTTGGAAAGTATATGTTGTTGGTTTTTATTCCAGTTATTTTTTTGATTTATGAAAAGTGACCCTATGCGATAATAAAAAAAAAAACGTTTTTCACGAAAATTGAAATTTAGAAGAATTCGATTAAAATATTTCACGATAACAAAACTGCAAGATCATCCGGAATTAATGAAATATAAAATATTTTAACGTCAAATGATAATGCAATGATAGAGAATTGCTACTGGTACCTTGATAATAATATTCCCCAACTATTGTGTTGTTAATTAGTTAATCCAATGACAACATTAACATTCCGTAATAATATTATCCTATCTCGTATTTCCGTTTTTCTTGTATATAATTATTTATTTTATTATCATTTTTATATTTTTCCAGATTTATCGACTATTGCCGTAAACCATGATATAGGTTTATCGAGAATGGAACAATTAATGATTGACAACTTTAAGATTTCTATAACAAATGGTTAAGTATTTTACATAATTTTATTATATAGGCCATTTTATTGATTTTTTTAGTAATTTTTACTTAGAAATATTTTTATTTGTATTAATATAATAATTAATAAAATAAAAACGTAAATAAATGTAATCGAATTGATAAACTATTATATATTATAACTATATATTATATTTCTTTAAAACTACAAAATACTTTACCTATATACATCTAAACAATTAAAAATAATAGAAAATATTATTTTTAAATAATGTAAGAATTACAAATTTTTGAAAAATGTCTTAGCATTTAAAATACAAATAAAATAATTTATATTTCTTAGATCCTGAAATTTTTATTCGGAGAATATATGTTATATATGTAATGCGATCTAAACCTAGTAAGCAATTAATTCTATTAAATTTATTTAGAATATCTATGAACTATAATGACGTAAAAAATATGGTAAGTTGTAGTTAGCCGTTAGAATGACGTGTACAACTTATATATGAATACGATATTACCTTCCCATTGACGATCAGAGGGCATCGTGGTTAGGTTCGAGAGTTATAATAGGAATAAGAATATACTAAATAAGCTATATGTGGTACCTGTTTAGTAAACGCCTCACCAAATTCTCTTGTGAATCCTTGGTGACACCAAGAACAGCATGACTCTAGAAGATGAAGATATGTTACAATATAGATCGTGATGAAGAAAAAACACTTGTCCGACTTACTTCTTAATTGATGGATCGTGAAAGACTGCTAGTAGACTGAGAGCTCATTGATTTTTAAAATTGTTTAAATATAACCTTGGGAAAGTTTATTAAAATATAATGTAATAATTTTGTATGTATGCATTTTCTGATAATAGGCTCTATTTTCCTTTGCCGGCATCGGCATCTATGTTCAGCTTGATTATTTTTTTTGTTATTAATTTTCTTATGTAAGTGTTCTTTACAGTAAAAAGGTATACGTCATTAAACAATTAACGTCTAATATTGAAAATAAATAAAGAATTTTAATAATGAGAAATGAGAAATGATACGGGTGACAGAGGATAGTTATGATGACATAAGGTGAAGATGTAATATAAGCGTAGTTAAGATTTGGATATTGAATGTAATGTTAGATCATGACAATTGGTCAAATGATTTCTACTGAAGTTCAGTCATAATTAGTTTTTAATTAGTGATTAAAAACTGATAATTATGTAATATAAAATACATTTGTGGAGAAGATATTGGAATACCTTGTATATTGATTAAAATTTGAATACAATAATAAATTAAAGTTATTGAAAAATATTCAATTTTTTCTAAATAAGAGTTACCCAAATATATCAAAAATATCGTAATTTTTGGTAGTTCATTATTTTATTTTTTTTTTTTGTCTTTAGGTTTTTGACTAATTCATTGAATATTTGTCAAGTAATTTACCTCATCTTCCACTACCGACAAATGTATTAGGCATACGTTTATGTGTCTATTCGTCATTCGTATTTCGATGACTCGTTGATACTTTAGGGCAGGTATGTCAAACACGCGGCTTACGGCTAATTTTTTCGCGGCCCGTGTTTTTTTATACAAAGTGTTTTAATATATAACCAATATTAATAGACAAAATTAAAAAAAAAAATTATAACATATTTATTTTATGTCACAACCAAGACCGTATCTTAATTTGTTTAGGGATACTAAATTTTTAAAAGATTAATAACGTTAATTTATAATTTAATTAATAAATTTATACTGTATTTCTTGTGTTCGTAAAGAATAATAGAATTGATAAATTTGAATAAAATATTTTTTTTTTCATTAAAAAATGTGTGCGGCTCGCATAGTTAACTATTAAATATATTTATCCCACTTGATACTATGAGTTTTACATGACTGCTTAAGAGTAATCGATTGGCGACTTGACGAGTAATCACTGGTCAAGTATGCTGGTTCGGTTGTTGTTGTCTTGATGGTGGATGATGGAGTGGTTGTTTCTCTGCTTTGCTTTGCTTTGGGGGGTGGCTATGCCGACAACTATACCAGGCTAAGGGGTGATAAGTTAAATTGTTAACTTAAGAGGTGGACCATGTTATTGGGTAGGGTTTGAGTGATCGTTTGGTAGTTGGGGAGGAAACAATTTCCCTAGGAGACGGATATGCTCAAAATCAGAGAAAGAGGTTTTGTAGAACATCGTTTTGGTTTGGTTTTGATTCAAAGTTTGCTGATTTAAGGAGGACTGAGTTCCTGACGATAGTGGGCTTGCCCGTTATCGTACGGATACCGATGTTCTGGACGGCTTCTAAGCGTTTCCAGTAGGAAGAACCGATAAAAGGGGCCCATGATGAGCCTGCGTATGTAAGGATGGGGGATACGTAGAGTTTGAGTACGGTAAGTTTGGTTTTAGTCGGTATGGAGCTGGATTTGTTAAGTACGGGGTAGAGCATGCCGCGTACGCAGGTAGCCTTTTTAGTTATGTCTGTGATATGTTAGACCATTAGATAGTATGGTTATCGATTTGTAATGGCTGTAGGTTTGTGGTCTTAGAAAGTCCGAAAAGAACGCTAACAGTTTTTGTCGGGTTTATTTTGATACGCCAGCGGTGAAACCAGCTTATCGATTTCAGTCAGGTATGGAAGTCCTACCAGTGTACCAGTGTCAGGGCTTAAAAACGTTATTTAAAACGTTATAATTATAACGTTTAAAACGAAAAAACATGATTAAACGTAATCGATAAACGAAAAACAAAAAACAAAATTAAAAACATATCGAAAAACAAAACATATCATTAAACATAAAATAGGTATCAATAAACAATAATCAATTATCATTAACGTAATAATATTATTGCGTTTTATGTTTATGATGGAAAAATATATTTTGATATAAAAAAAATTATATATAAATAAAATTATTTTCCATTTCCCAAGTTAGACACTATATTTAAAATTAATTTCTTAGAATTTTTATATATTATAATTTTTATTTTCAGTCTTTCAAAGCTATGTTTAGATTTTATTTCCAAAAATTCAATCGTTGATGGTGGGTTATCTTGTACTAATATAATAATGACCAAATTGGAGACAACGACACAATATAATAATATGTGTTGTTTTCAGTATAGTGTATAAATAATTTATATTTATAACTCGTATTGTTGTAATTTACTAGTATTTATAATTTATGTTGTATTATCATTTTCAATAAGTATATTTACTTCGTTGTTGTACATGATTTTATTATGTCAGCACTTTAACGCTCAAACGTGTTTGTGACTTTGCGAGTTTCGTGTGTTGTACTGCAGTAATATAAGTGACGAGTGTAATCGTTATTTGTACATCTGTAGATTGTAGTGTATGGTGTAACGCGTAAACGTGTGATTCCTGATTTCAATTTTTATATATTAATACTTATTTTACAAATTTACAATTTAAAAAAGTGATAATTGACTGGATAGGTATGGGTAGAACAAGTACTAATCCTATACAACGGATGTACTTTGTGTACAATTTAGACAAAAACGAAAGCACGTGCCAAATAATTAATTGTCCCCATCCTATACGTAGTGGATGTCATGCCGAGAATTTAGAGACACACGTTATTTATATTTTACACTAATAAATATGTGAATGTAATATTTAATTGAAATAAAACTAAAAATTAATATATCAATTATATATTAAACAGTGAACCAAAAAAATAAATAACGAAATATCAATAACGTTAATCATTAACTTTGAATAACGTTTAAATTCTATATAACGTTTTAACGTAAAAATTAAATAACGTTTAAATTCTATTAACGT
>JAIUCT010000015.1:7022446-7032570 GCA_021307375.1 Tetraneura akinire
TAACGTTTTAACGTAAAAATTAAATAACGTTTAAATTCTATTAACGTTTTAACGTAAAAATTAAATAACGTTTAAATTTTATATAACGTTAAACGCAAATTTTTTTCCTGATTTAAGCCCTGACCAGTGTACAAGTGCTAAGTCGAGTATGTCAGGTCTGTGATTTGGGTTAGTAGGGAAGTGGGTCAGGGATGTTGGGGCTGTGATGACATAATCGGATTTTTGGACGTGGTCGAATAGGACACGGCCGGCAAAGTTGGTGGAGTGGCTAAACCATAGTGGGTGTTTAGCGTTGAAATCGCCTGCTGATATTTGCCATTCGGCACTCTTGGTTAGTAGGTCTAAGTCGTTAGTTGTAAGTACTGCACTAGGCGGTTTGTATACCGCTGATACGAGTACTTCGTGGTCATGTAGTTTGATAAGGACGGATGAGGTTTGGAGAGTAGTGTTGAGAGTGATATGTTGATGGACAATGCGTCGGTGGATTAGGACCGCCGTACCACCGTGCGCGGGGGAGCCGCGGACAGGTGGTAGGTCATTCCGGTAAGTAAGGTAATTTGGTATATGAAGTTTGGTTGAGAGAGATAGTCGAGTTTCGTTAAGTAGAATAATGTCAATTTTGCGTAGGAGAGCAAGGGAGCGCAGTTTATTTACTTTATTTTTGATACCGTTGGAGTTCCAGAATAGAATTTTAAGATTATTTATTTTGGGGCGCGAGTATAGATAGGAAGGTTTTTATGGTATATTCTATGAGCGATTTTGTGTCCTAGTTACTGGAGAGGGCGGACAAGAGGTTGAGAAGAAGGTTAATGACCGATGGTAAGTTAAGCTGTGGTGTGGGGGGATTTTGACGGGTGGGCTGAGCTGGATGAGCGTGACCTACGGTTATATTAGCATATGAGTTTATAGGCCATGGGGTATTTTGTTGCGGTGATAGTGGAGAAAGTTGGCTAGATGGTGTAGTAAGTAGAGGAGATTCGTTTTTGGGTGGGCGGTTTGGGGGTCTGGGAGGATTTTATTTGAGATGCGAATTTGGGGCAACAACGGAAATTTTCCGTGTGTGGCCCACCACAATTGCAGCATGACGAGGGTTGGTCAAAGGTTTTTTTGCACTCGGCAGCCTAGTGGTTACCTGCGCATTTGACGCACCTCGGCGTGTATCCACAATTGTTGGAACCGTGACCGAAGCGTTGACAGGGGAAACATTGGGCAGGGCCGGAGGATTTATATGGTTCGACAGAAATTCTTACGTAGAAGAGGGAGGTCAGATTAAAAATGTCTTAAGAATTTGGAGTGTTCTCGATGTGCACGAGGCACATTGGCATTGGTTTTTCAGTTGTTCCAAAACGGCGGATGAATTTTGCGCGGAAGTTGTTAGTTTGCAGTTCTGTTTTTAATTCCTCAAACGTGATGTCGGTAGCTATGCCCTTTAAAACTTTTTTAAGGGAACGATCAGAGGGCAGGAAAAAGGTATGGTACTCTACTTTTAACGTTGTGAAGGCGCGTTGTATAGAGCGGAAATTGTCAGAATCAGTTATTTGGAGAAAAGTTTTCCCGTCAGATGATATTTTTGTGGTGATAGAGGATGGTACAATGTTAAGGAGTTTGTAGAATGATGAAGCTGTTTTACGCCATGTTGACGAAAAAACCTAATCTAACCTAACCTAAAAAATTTTTTGTTGCTGTGGCAATGTGAGGGCGCGGCCCCACAATAGCTGAGAGGGTCGCAGAAGAAGAGAGGTGGGTGAACGGATTAATTTAAGTGAACCACTGCTTTCACAGCGGCTTACCTGTGGGCGCTGTTGCCCTGTCGGAATTTTCCAGCTGACGGACGGTGTAGGTGTAGATAACGACTTCAATGTTCGCTGACTGGACGTGGAATGATGGGTTGTTTCTCTACGGTTTCTACCTGTATTTATATCATTTTGACGACGTCATCGTGCTCTCTGATTGGCTGACATTGTCTTGTCTTCTTATTAGTCGGATCATGGTTTATTTTCGTATATCTGTAAAACCTTTCTTGTCACGGCGCCAGTTGTCTAACTACCACTGTCATATATTAGCCTCCGTTAGAATAATGTTGCAACTACATCTAAATTCCATCCAGAAACATGTGCTATTCTTAAGAATCGGAACATTGTTTTGGATAGAAACAGTGTCTTCAGACACAAAAACAAAAATAAAAAACATTATAAAACCAATAAGCTTTTCGTTTCGCTGAAATCATGAATCTGTACTGGAATCTTACCACATAAACTTGGTAAAAGGTCATTCCTAAACCTTGCTTATATTTTTATTAAAAAAATTATACATAAATTATTCATTATTAAATATTCCTCGCTTTCTCCAAATCTAAAGTTTAGTATTATAATCTACGGATAGTTGACGATTTATCAGCAAATAAAAAATTATAGCATTTTTATGTTTTTGTAATTATATATTTCACTATCTACCTAGTTATTATTAACTATGATTTTAAAACCAGACTAAACTCCACTATTATGTTAAATTCATAATATTTTGCATGAACAAAACAATAATAAGAATAAATATAACAATATTAATAACATTTTATATAATTTAACTTTATATAAAAGGTCTATTCCAAAGTATGACTAATTATGAACAGGTTTCCGAATTTATACGAAGATGTAAGTATTAATAATGCAATATGTATACAAGTATTTTCCCATAATTGACATGTTATTCTAATTATTTAAATATACAGTTAATATAACTGTATAACTACTGTAGCAAACATTTTTATTATTTAGTATTAATACAAATTATATTTTAGAGTATGAAATATAGAACGTTGAAATTTCTTATAACTATAATTTTTATCACTAAAATGTTTGATAAAAAAGGCGATTTTGGCTTTTTAGGTCTGAAAATGTTATTAAAGCATATTGCTTAACATATTACTAAAATATTAGATAAAAATGGAAGTCCAAATTTTTCTTTTATGTTTAAAATTTAAATTTTAGTCAAATTTATAATCATGGTATTATATAAACATATATTAGTTAACGTAATACTAAAATAGTGTGTAATTTGAAGATTCCAACTTTTTTTTATAACTTTTTAAATTCAAACACATGTTTATTAAGATGATATTTTTATTTATCGATTAACTATGATATATATATATATATACCTTCTTATTTATTTCTCAATTCATTAATGAATTTGGTAATTTAGGTTTTAACATTTGAAATTTTTTTAAAGCTTAATTATATAATATTGCTAACCATATTTCCAAAATGTTGTGTGTATTGCAATTACCTTTTACGATCAATAGCGTTGACATCATTTTCGTATAAAAATAATAAAATCAAGCAGCACACGTATTAAATAATTATAAATTCTGCACCCCTTTCTTAAAAGAAAGTTTAAAACAAAGAAGAAAACAATTTACATGTGATTGTTTCCGAAAAATTAAAAAAAAAAATATCACAAAGACAGCCGCCTCCACCGAGTTGTAACGTGACTGTTCGTCTCAGCTTGTGCTAGAGAACAAGCACGTCAATAGATCTGTCTAGTGTAGTCCGAAGATTATTGATCCAATCGATATTTAATGGTTATCCGGATGAATGATGATAGGTGGAGATGACACGTACCATACTCGTATTGATAATATAAATAATTTACACTATGTATTTAATATTTAATTATGCTATAATATGTCTACTGCTTCATGTTTTAAATTAATATTTATATTGACACTAAAATTATACGTCTCATCTCCCTTCTTTCATATAGACCAGGATCATCGTTACACATTTTGTTCTGATTCTTAATTCGGCACAAAAATGAAGACACCGCCACATAATATGACTGTAAAATTATAAAAGTATCTTACGAAAAATGATCAAATTCTACCTATTATTATTTTGAAATAATTTTTATATAAAACCATATGATTGACTATTAACCGTTAAATAAAATTTTTAAATAATTTTCGTTAAGATATAATGAACAATAATTTAATTAGTAAGTGCTTAACTCAGAACATAGCTACAACAATATGTTTGTAAATTAAAATATATTTTCAAATATTTATGTAAAATTATAATATTATAAAATATACTCATACCTATATGAGTAATTGTTTAATACATTATTAAATTTATGTTAACAGAAATATTTATACGGGGTGATCCATTTAACTTTTAACACTTAATTATTCAGTAATTTTTATGTTTTTTTTTATTTTTATTTTTTAAATATTACAGGTTAGGTTAGGTTACCTGTAGGTGTATATAATTAATATTTAAGTAGTAGTTTGTAGTAATTTATTGTTTTTATTGCTTACGAATACACAAAGATCTGCCTTTGTTTCTTTTAGATCAAAGTTCACCAACATATTTTCGAACTTTTTGTTCCCGCACCTGGGTGCCCATTTCAACCCATATAAGCTCTAATACTAATTGTGTTCCATCTTCGTAACTTTTTGTCTGTTTCACATAAATGTTTTCTTCAAGATCTTCATATAATAATGCTGTTTTAATATAAAATTGTCTGAGCATTTATTTTCTGACTACTGCTATCACAAGTATTACTCGAATAGAATCATATTTCTTTACTGGACTGAACATTTCTTAGACATCTCCTCCATTCACTTGCGTACATTCCTTTACATATTACTGACCTTGCTTTTTACCGATCGACAACGTAGTTCGCTTTGTATTTAATCTTTTATACCAAACCATTATTTATAGATTTTTTATCTTGAGGCAAGTCCACAAGTGTCCATGTTTTATTTTTATTTAATGACGACATTTCATAGACCATTTCTGCCTTATAATTATCTGAATTGTCGCCTGTCATAGCGTCTTCGTGTGTAATTTGGTCATTACCATGAAAATAAGGCATCTCTATACCTGATAAGTTAATGAAGTTTCCTTTGTCTCTGAGTGTCATTCTTGTTTGCTCTTCTACTTCTATTGGCATCTGATCATCGTCATCCAATTTTTCTTCGTTGTCGCTGTTGTCTTCCTCATCTTCAGCTTCATTTTCCGAATTTAATTCTTCATCTTCTTCTTTATTTATGATTTTTACTTATGTAGTTGTGTATGGGCTTGTGAACCCTTTGAACATTACATCTCTGCTTACTGAAATTTCTCTTCCATCAAAGTTTATAAGATATACTTTGGTTTCTTCTGAGTATCCAAACGAAGATACATTTTCTACCCTTTTGATCCCATTTTCTTCGTTTTTCTTTTGGTATATGTGCATATACTTCGCTACCAAAATATTTTCAGATGATTTTATATCTGGTATTTTAATAAACCATAATTCATAAGGTGTTTTTCATTTTGACCAGTGTTACCTGTACGATTTATTGTATACAAGATTGTATTCACTGCTTCTGTCCAAAGTGATTTTGATATATTTTTGCTGTATAACATATTCTAGCCGCTTCTAAAATTATTCGCATTGATCTTTCCGCCTTGCTATCATGCTAAGGTGTTAATGGCACTTTCATGTTTTATTCCAAATTTATCCAATAAGCCTTTAACTTCAGTATTTTTATATTCCAGATCACAATCACTTCTTAAAGTAATTACTGAAAAATTTAACATATTTTTGACTGTATTTCAAAATAGTTCAAATTTATTTTTAATTTCTGATTTTTGACTAATAAAATACACATACGTATAATTAGAATAATCATCCTTGAATAAGACAAAGTATCGTTTTATCCAAGTGAGTATTCCTTCATGGGGCCACATACATCACTGTGAATTAACTGACCTAGCTTTGTAGTTTTGTATTACTTAAAGTGAATGGCTCTCTGTGTTGTTTACCATAAATGCAAGTTTCGTAGAAATATTTGTTTTTCTTTTCTGTGAATGGAATCCGCATACGTTTTAAGTAGCTCCGAACGTATTGAACATTCAGATGACTTATTATTTCATGCTATTGTAATAATGTGAGATTTTAAACTGCAACATTTACTTGATTGGCCTGTTGTCAGAACCATTGAAAACATTTTATTCTCATGAACTCTAATAGCAACTATACAATTGCTTTTTTTAAATATACATCCGTCATTTTCTGTCATCATTTTTATTCCTTTATCAAGACATGCTCCACACGTAAACGAATTTACCTTCAGATCGATAAAACGTTCGACAAATGACTTTCAACCAATTTATCGCCGATTCTCGTTTGTACATTTATATTACCTTTACCCATAGGGCCATAGCCATAATTATTTACCATCACCGATTCGTACTGGTAACTCCATTTCAAATGATTCATAGTTACTGAACTATTCTCTTCTAATGGCCATGGCTAGGGGCAAGCGCCTGTATCTACATACCATTTTTCTGACTCGCTGATTTCAATGTCCTTTGATTGTACACCAACCTATGCATTTCCTTAGTTGCTCTTATTTCTTTCTTTTTGTTCTTTTAAGAAAATCCGGTATTCTAGCTTCAAATGCCCTGTTTTTTTGCAATAATACACTTGCCTCGTTTTTTATCGTTGTTTCGTTGATTTTCAGAATTGCCAATTTTCTTATGTTTTTCTTTATATGTTCCATACGATTTCTTTGCCGAAAATCTGGTACTTGTGTTCCATGGACGAACTGAGACCGTTCACTGGCTTGCCGGCAACAATACAGAATCTCCGCACCTCTTGACTAACGCCAAGCGTTAACAGAAGGTGCGCGGTTGTAGGCTTCGGCCCCCAAAACCAGGATCACAGTGTATTTCATTGAATAATTAACAAAATAAACGACAAAGGAATATTATTTTTATAATTTTTTAACCAATTTTTTTGTGTAAATATAATATACAGCGTGCCATTTAGAAAAAGTTTAATAATTCAATAATCAACAAGAAAAAAATTATAAAAAATCATATGTAATAATATAGTGTAATATAGAACAAATATTTTGTTTGTAAAAAAAAAAAAAAAAAATGAATAACATAAAAATTGACCGAGAAGACAAGTGTAGTGGGTTATATGGATCCCCTGTATATATTTATTTTTTAAAACTTAATCTTAAACAATTTTTAAATATTATATTATTTTATACTTAGTAATTAAAATTATAAATAAATATATAATATATGATTATATTTTTATGTATACAGTGGTCGAAATGGGTCAGTAAAATGGAGGGATGCTTGTAGTCATTAATGAAAACTTAAAACTTTTATGTATTACAGACTAATAATTACTCGTAATCTCTCCGATAAGGCGACAAATTATCATTTAAGTCTAATTTCTATATTACGTATATTATAAATTTGTAAATGAAATTATACTCTTTCAAAAATTTCTATCATTGCCCTTTGTACAAATATGTAGGTAACATTGAAAATTTTTAATATAATAATTTATTATTTTGATATAAAGAATTATAGGGGAAATGGATTGTTAAGAGTAGTGGCGGATCTAAATATATATATGATTTATGATTAATGGTTATACATTGATATATTACAATAATTAGGAAATATAATATAACATACAACATATTATGTACAATATGACATAATGTTATTAATTTATAATAAAAAAAAAAAAAACAAGAAACACGTAACATAACGATCATATTATTTTGGTGAGAGTCACTTGTAGAAATTTTATTAAATAAAAATACCCAATGTCTACAAAAAATTTGTTTTTATTTCAACAAATACGTAAACACAGTGTTTGTTTAACACTGATGATGAAAACATTGTTTTCGAAATACGTATTTGTTGAAATAAAAACAAATTTTTTGTAGACATTGGGTATTTTTATTTAATAACGATCATAATATAAATAGACCTCGACTCAGGACTATACAAACGTACTCAATACCTACTAACGTTACGTCGGTCGGTCATACGTATAGATCGTCATAATATTATGCATGAGACGGCAGTGTACGCGTAATAAGAATCGTATAATAATCTAATATAATAAAACGCTAACTCTGTCATGGAAGAGGTTTTTCCTTATATTCCGTATATAAATTCTACCGTTCGTCGTACGTCTTCGAAACTCGCACGTTTCGCGGTCAACTTTTTATTTTCCTTCTAAAAATCGGTTTCGTAATTTTTAACGCGAAACTTTTTCTTAAATCGCCTTTTTTAACTTTTAGCTAATTATTTAACTGTCCATGAGCAAACAAAACATAAATAAACAAACAAAATAAACAGCCGGTCCTTATCTCACTCTAACGCGTGATAACGGAATTTCGCGCGGTAAACCGTAAATTATACGTCGCGATATCGTACGTTTTTCGAAACGTTATTCCCGTCCCCTTTTCGCTTTTTCTCCCTGTTTTTCAATAAATTAACGTCGAAAACGGTTTTCGGACCCTTCGTATACAGGTTTCCGACCGTTACGCTCGATATTTCGCCATATTTTGCGGATTTTTCGATATCGCGAAACAGTTTAAATACACCGATTTTCAACGATTCTTCAACGACCCATAGTGGCGCACTCGATAGGTAGGCATGTTAGGAAGCTAAGTTAGGCAGGCGCCGAAGGTTCGAATCCCGATCCATCGGCGGCGGACCGTGTTCCGATTTTTGCATTTTTTTTTGTTAATTTTCCGGCGCTCTCCTGTACGCGCATGCGCATTATGCGCCGGTATTACTAATGGAAATAATATTCTGTTTTTCTGTTCGTGATAACGGGCCGGCCGGTTTCCGACTGCTCGCGATAACAAGTCCGTCGAGCCAACCTTGCGCTCGCCGCTCCCGAAAACCGATAAACGCCTACCTCTCTCTCGCTACCGTCCAAAAATATTATTCGACGTGATATTTTACGTTTTCACCCGTCCTTTTTACTAATGGAATAATATTAAACGGTTATATTAGTTTAAAGTTATCTTTTTTTTTTCTACAATGAAAATACTTTTATTTGGTTTTAATATACTCTGTTTTAATACGGTAATAATAAAATTGAATGTAATTTGACGTAATTTTATTTTTTATTAAGGGAAAAAACCTTAATATAATAATGTTACTACCACTGTTATTTCAACTTTTCCCACTTTCACTACGTGTGTGACCAGTTACCACTGACATAGAACTTATTAACTTATTTGAGTTATTTTTTTTTTACATTGAAAATACTTATATTTTGATTTAATATATTTAATCGTTTATTATACCCTTAATATTATATACTCCGTTTTTTTTTTGAAACTATCTAAATACTTATAATAATTGTTATACACTATATCGATATGTCACCGATTATATTTCTACGTATTGATTCTCGACTCTGTAAAATTATACGTATGATTTATATACAAATCGTGGTCGTTGGCTTATATTATAAACGATAATTGTTCGAACCCATACGTTGTTACGGTTAAAAAATATAGTACGGGCGCTACCGGTATTACACTGGCGGCTATGGTGGTGGTAAAACTTTTCACGCGAACCTTTTGTATTCCACTGAAACCCGACCGGGGTAAGTGAGTGCGCCGAAGGCGTACTCCGCGTGGTGGGACTATCGTAATCGGTCAAAGACTATTCACCCGAAAAGGGTGTAAATAGGACCACTAGATTGCGAACGCCCTTCAATACGCCGGAGGCGGATAAAATACTTTAATCATTATATCCGATAAAGATCTACTTCCGCCGGGATCAATGTAGTATGTACCCGAACACTATGGTAGCGGAAAAGCTATGGTGGTGGTAAAGCTTTTCACCCTCACCAGTATTCCACTGGCAGCTATGGTGGTGGTAAAGCTTTTCACGCGAACCTGTATCCAAGGACAGCTAGTATACTAATAATATGCTACATGCCGGTAAGCATTTTGGCATTCTGGGGTCGGTCTCGGCACCGCTTATAAATACTGCGCCTTGATTGGTTTATTTCAAAATCCCGCGCATTACATATTATTTATCACTTTATATTATCAATGTTATTATCAATAATAAATTTCGTGCAAATTATTATTATCAATAGAACATTATTTAATATTCGGAATAATATTATTAATTAATAAAAATACTTATACATTTAAATTATTTTGTTGAGTAAATGAATTTGCGTTTCACTGAATAGACTATAGTTAATGGGACTATAGCATGGGAAATAGGTGTGCAGATCATAGTGTTTTATTTTAATTAGAATTTGAATGCAATGAAAAACCATTGCAT
>JAIUCT010000016.1:0-12421 GCA_021307375.1 Tetraneura akinire
CACCGTTATAATATTATTATAACGAGCGGATCAAAACCACCCGTTCCAGAGTGCAAATTCCTCCTTATCAGTTATAATATGATAATTCAATTTATATCATTTTTATTCAAGAATAATATTGTATTTATATTACCAACGTTTATTTATTTATTTTAAACATAATTGAAAATGTTAATTAAACATTTGAGGTTTATATTTTTGTTTTAAAATTGATTGAAATTTTTTTCATGGAATATTCCAATCTGCTTTTAAAAATCTGAAGTTTGTTAGTATAGTTCATAATAGTTTATTTTTAGCAAATTTCTCATTTCATTATTCAAACCAAATTTGTTGTAGCTTACAGTCTTGAGTTCATGTTAGAGCTAAAACTTTATTTGTTTTAAATAATATTTCATTCTAACCGTTGCTTATTGTAATATTTTCTATTATAATATTTATTAACAGTTTTTCTGTTGATTATTATTATTATAGGTAGGTATATACAAATAAATAATAATTTAAATATATTTTACTCATTTTTTTTTTATGCAACTGCAACATTGATTGCAGATAAAAATACAAAATTAAATATTTAGCCTTACTAGAGTAAAATTTATTTTATGTGACTTCCTTATAACTTTATTTATTAATATTTTTATATAACAGGTGGATAATAATGGAAAATAATGAATTAATACATTTTGTACCTTCGGCAACAAATAATTATAAAATAAGAAAAAATTATATTGTGTTATATTAACTTATTAATAAAAAAGAAAGATGTACAATCGTTATGGTTGTATACTTATATGTTATACTAATGAGTAATGACAATGGCCAATGTCACAAATTTAATTATTAATTACTATATTAACTATGTCACCATGATAATAATAACAAAAAGCAATAACGCCAATAAGCACGAACTCCAGCCAATGAGCCAGAGCCATGTCCCATGTATGAGGAGTCTATCTTCTATCATGCATTCATGCATGTATCGTGTTATCTGTGATATTATTTTATTTTTATATTATCAATTATCATATTATAACTGATAAGGAGGAATTTGCACTCTGGAACGGGTGGTTTTGATCCGCTCGTGTTTTCACGGCACACTCATGCACTTAACAACCACAATAATTTAGGCAACATCGCTGAAGACGTTTAGTTATCGCCACGCGCCTAAACATGTATCGTCTTATCTGCACAATAACGTAGTAATAATCTACACACGTATTTATCTGAATTATACATAAAAAAACAAAAAACGGGATAAGCTTCTTTTCATTGATCAGGAAATGTGTGTCTGCTCGTCTTCAATTCGACCACGTATTGTACTTTTGTGTAAGAAGCGACAAGCTCAAGTGTCTCACTAATAATTTAAAATTTATTCACTCTATAATATAAAATTTCTTTGTAGTTTAATATTATTATGTTGCTGTATTTTTAAAAAATAAATGTCATGAGATTGAACACATTTTTCAATATTTAATAATATTTCTCGCTGCACAGTATTATGCGGTGGGCGGCACACCGGTTGAGCACAGCTGCAATAGCAATAAACATTAATAAGTGATTTGAAAAATAACATTTTATTTGTGGGATTGGTGGCGGTCCGTTTTTAAGGAGTTGTGTATACGCATTACGCATTATATACACGAATACGTATGAGCTGTGTATGTAGTATGTAGTAAATGTAGTATTGGTGTGCGTGTTTCTCGTACCACTACATACCACAACCACGCCTATTATACTGCATCTGTCTGTTGATTATTAGATGGGCGGGTGGTGAGAGGATCTGCAGCGTTGCCGCGTAATGCATTATTTTCGATAATAACAAAAATTATTACAGCAATTTTATTATAAAAATTCTTATTTTGTTATTTAATACTTATCCAGCGTCCAGCGCAACGGTAGTGGCGCGAAGCTAAGTAAAAAAAAAAAGAGTGTAGTAGCCACGAACGTATAATAACAGGCGCAATAGATTTACCATTGAAAACCCGTCTTAATTTATGTTTATCCATTGTCCAGCTCTACAGGGCAAATGGCTGCAGATGGGAACAGAGAAACTCGCAATCGGATAGGTCAAATAGCATAAAAGTTATATAATATAATATAATATAATATAATATATAATATAAATATATAATATATAATATATAATATATAATATATAATGTATAATGTATAATGTATAATATATAATATATAATACCTTTCGTTTGTTATCTCGTCAATTTTATACATTCTGCTCAATGCATCAACATTAGAATTTTGCACTGCCGGTTTATATCGAATTTAATATTAATTTAATTTGAATTTCGTGCTCAGTTATTATATGCCCTAAGTATACACATTCTCTGTTTAAAAACTCACATTTATCCGGTTGTATTTTTAAATTATTATTCCTCAAACGTTTAATCACTTCACTTAATTTATTATTATGATCCTGTAAATTTTTCCCGTACACTATAATATCATCTAAATATACTAAACATTTTATCCCTATTATCCCCGCTAACACGTTATTCATCAATCTCTGAAAAGTAGCTGGCGCAGTTTTCATTCCCATTGCCATACGTTTAAAATGCCAATGACCTTGACTAGTTGAAAATGCTGTTAATTCTCGCGATGTTTCAGATAATGGTATTTGATAAAATCCCGAAGCCAAGTCGATAACACTAAATAATTGACACTGTCCTAACTGATCTAGTATTTCGGTAATGTTAGGTAATGGATGAAATTCATTCAAGGTTACTTCATTAAGAGCTCTAAAATCGATTACTATGCGAAACTTTTATTTTCCCGTTGCGTCTAATTTTTTCCTAACTAATAATAACGGTGCATTCCAGGAACTCATGGAAGGTTCTATTATATCGTCCTCTTCCATTTTCCGAATTTGAGAATTGATTTCCTCCTGTTGTGATTGAGGTAGTCTATATGGTCTACGATATATTTCTGATTGATTCTCTTTTAATTTTATTTCATGTGTAGTAGCACTGGTAAAACTTAAACGATCTCCTCCTAAATAAAATATGTCTGAATACTGTTCACATAACTCAAGTATTGACTGTTTTTCCTCGTTATTCATATGTTCATTACGTATTAATTGTTTAATTTTATTTATTCGATTATTATTATTGTTAGTGACATTTATCGCGTGTATACTATAATCATTTCCGTTTTCATATAATATTTTATTTAAATTATCTAATTTTATAGGTTGCACATCCACTGATATACTCGTATTTAACATACTAATTATTATTTTATCATATTTTACTTTTCCTATCACATTCCGTCATTCCCACAATATACATTTTTTATTATTTCTTGTTTATGAATAATAATATTTTCATTTTCGACCTTTGGGTCTGTTATCGGTTTTTCAATTATTATTGTTTCCGTTCTCGGATTTAATTTTAAACTAATTTCTGTATTATTTATATCAGTGTTTAAATTATTCTCTTTTATTTCATTTATTAAATAGTCGTTATTTAGTTCATCGATTAATTTTTTGCTTTTTAATTACGTCCCGTAACACCCATAGGACGGTAAATAAAATATAGATATCTAAAGATAAGTGTAATTTAAAAATTCGTTATCGCGGGCTCGTATAATAATTTATGAGCTGAACGCGACGACAGACGTTGACCTTTCCTTTTAATAATTATTAATTAAACGATGATATTTTGATTCACGAACCATTGACGAATATGTATTTATAAAACGTCGAATGTCGATAACGGCATTTACGCTGGTCAGAGTTTAGTCACATAGACGAGCGATACGACGAAATCATTTCATAACGTTTGTACAGTTACATCTTCTTACATATGTCTAAGTTTGCAGTGCATTTATTATAAATTATTATATTATTATTTATTTGTTCATAACTTTACCTATTAATTTAAAATTCACCAATTCGACATGTCAGGAAGAGCAGTGGCGTGCCTAGCGGGTAGGCCCGGGCCTACCCTATTTTTATATCATAATCTAAATTTTAATAAAATATAATTTTATTAATAAGTATGATAATATAATGTAAGAAATAATAATACAATAATAGAAATAAATAATAATAAAATATTTAATATAGTAGTAGGTAAAATAATTGTATAAGTGTATAACACAAATTATTTATATATTATTATTTATTATGATCCGGTTATTATCTAACATTCTAACCATTGTTCTGTCTATAACCATGCAAATTGAATACTAAAAATAGTAATAATATAAAATACGAATATTTCCAAAATAAATTGTATACTTACGTACTCTTATAAATTTATAATAAACCATTCGTTAGTCGCGCGAGACACATATGTACCCCAGTGATTTTTAAACTATCTTTTACAATACAAATATTCATTAATATAAGCCAAATTTTCATATACCTCTGATAAATATATAGTATACTAAATTATTTTTTTTTCTATTTTTAGTTAATAATTTGTATACTATTATTATACTCGTGCCGAAGTTGACTGGGATACATAAATATAAATATATGTACCCCACGCGACTAACGGCGTTACTTTTGTGTCAATTTTATAATATTACGGTGATATTTATTTTAGCCTTTTACCATTTGGTTGACACAAACCTATAATTTATGGTTTAATTATAGTTTATTTGTTCTGACGTTGGAATTCGAATGTTAAATTGATCTATTTTTAGAATAGTAATTTCTGCTTATTATGATGATTGACATATAATATAACCATATATACCTAAGACCTAACTATAATAAGGTAATAAAACGTTATTTTTTTAAGTGAAGTTTAAGACGTATTATCTATATAATTTTTTTTGTTATTCAAATAAATTAAACTTGGAGAATTATTATATGAAGGTTTTAATTGTTTTTATAATGTGAGATAATAACAATTTATTTTTTTTAATTTTTATTTTTTTTTAAAATTAAAATACAAATGTCCTTATTTTGTAATATATACAATACAGTGATAATAATTTTTTATAAATTGTTAATATTATTATTTTAAAATTCCCATGATATTTCAAAGTATGAAAAAATGAAAATACAGAAAAAAAAAGTTTAATTTAAACTATTTATAATTATAACACTAAATGAATTTGTTGTACAATTATACCCCGCACGACAACTGACGTTCCAAAATATCGCGCGACTAACGAAGGGTTAAATATAATTATATTTATACGAGTATACTCATACGATGGTCATAATCACCCGATAATTATCACGGAGCAACATTATTATTTTTATAATGAATATAATATACGATATACGAATTTAGTAGTTTCGATGTATTGTTGTTTGTGTATAGTTAATAAAAGATCCTACAAAAATTATAGATGAGTTTGCAAAATTAAAAAATAGACGAGTGCAATTCATTAAATAAATAAATCAAATATTTAACAATTAACATTAATACACATTAATACATTCTGTTTTATTATAATATTATTAAATAAACGAAATTTTCATTTTTTACCTAATATAGATAGTTATTATTGTAATATGTAAAACTTATTTTAAATTGGGCCTGTCCTAAAGTTTGTTCCTGGGCACGCCTCTGAGGAAGAGGATTGAAAAGGAAAATAGATAGATTCAGAATGTCGTGTTTTCAATGTAGAGTGGTCGTTGGATTATTTGGTAATTTATTCAGGTGACAAAATAATATGTTTAATTCGCAAAGAAAGTATATTTCTGTACTTAAGGAGCATTATTATTATTAAGGCATTATGAAACAAAACATAAGACAACTTTTTCAAAATTTACTGGAAAATTACGATTAGATAAATTGCAGTCACTTCAAAATAATTTTTCATCACAACATTTATTATTTAAAAAACAAAAAAATATTAATGAAGCTGCTACAAAGGCTAGTTTTCGTATTTCACACATATTTTCATACAATAAAAAATTATATGTGTTAATAAATTTTTGACCCGCTAAGAGCATTTGATATTTTTTTTGGTCCTTGAATAAAAAAAGTTTGGAGATCCCTGCATTAGACAATATAAAATAATTGACAAGGATGATATTATAATTTAACGATGTTCCATAATCTGTGTAACCGTAGTCAATATACCGCGATTCAATATTATTTTAAATTCAAATTTTATAATTATTATTGATTAGAATGTTACTGCACGTAAATAAATATAAATATTAAATAGTAAAGCTTGGAACCTTACAGTATAAAATATAAATAAATGAACAATCGTTTGTTGAATTTTTAAAAGTATTTAAAGATAGTACAAAGGTGAACAACATTACATTAACCGGTCACAGGTATCGTTTACAATAACTAAGCTTATATTAAGTATTTTAAGAAATTATTATTAAATGAATGACATGTTCAATGCAGCAATTATTGTATGATATGATCAGCCAATTGCAAATTTGTTACATTCGACGGACACACTTACAGGATTCCAAAGTTCGTTCAGCTGCCAGATGATGTTTCATCATAGTAGGTATGACGTAGATGTGGCAAGACGAACGACAAGAAACCTGAAATATTCGGTTACCTACCTAACCTAATTTAACGTGGAAATGTGCATATTAATAATACAATGTTTTTCGTTTACTATGGTGTCCCCGGGTAATAATATTATTGTGCGGTGGTTTATTAAAATTTTGACGGTAGATACATACAAGTATGTTAGTTATATAAAATTAGTATTGTTTGAAGCATTAACTATTACATTAATTATTACAATGCGTGTAACAATTATATCGAGATAATATGACGTGTGTCGAACTGTGGCCAGTAATTAATTAATTAACAGCTATTAACAGTAATTCATAAATAAAATGTAAATTGTGATACCTACAATTAATCTATTATGAAATTTATACACATTGTAGTATTGTATAATACGTTTATTAAGTTATTTTGTTATACACAATTTATTTATATGTTTGTCGTTTTAAGTATAGTTTATATTATTTAAATTTTAAATTATATAGATATAAGGAAAAAGGAGAAATAATGAAATGATTTTACAATGATCTATGGTTTTTTAAATATGAAGTATTATAGGTGTAAATAATGATTCAATAAACAGATATGGGATAAGTTTCAAGAATCAGTGTTCCTAACCAATGCTTAATCGGTTAAAAAAACTATGCAAATATTACAAAATTTATATATATATATATATATAAATATAATAGAAATTAAAAATTATATATAAAAAAAATTAATTAATGTTAATTAAAGAAATAATATGCGTTTAGATTTTAAAATGATATTAAGTAGGTATTTACAAAAATATTATGAATCATACGAGATAAAATTTTGAAGACTTGTGAATTTGTAATTATTTTTAATTTAAATATTAACATAATCCTTTGTAATTTTTATAATAATTAATTATTATTAATAATACAATTTAAAATTGTGTGTTGTAAGGTCCAAATAATTAAAAAAAACTATACTTATATTATTTAAATTAGATATAATAATAATGAAATCATCATAATCATAATTGAAGGGTTCGGTGCAACAACCAGATAAGTACATTTTTTTTAATAATGAGGTTAAAGGTTAAAAAAAAGACTGATTTAAAAACATGAAAAGACAATATTTTTTTTTTTTATTCTGTAAACATTTTTACTACCCGAAACAATGCTCCGATTATCTCGAATAGGGTATGTTTCCGGTAGAAAAGTGGATCTAGTTGGTACTTTATTTAGGTCATTTTTCGAATTTTTCAAAATTGACCCTAAGCGGTAGAAAAAACGGCGAATAAATGACGAAAAAACGGCATTTTTTGCGAAAAATGCAATTTCGTCGATTTCGATTTCAATATTTCACGATAACTCAGGCAATTTTAAAGATAGAGACTTGAAATTTTTTTTTGGGTATTCACATAGCTACTATATATATGTGGTGAAATTTTGGAACCGTTACATTAATTTTTCTACAAAATATAGGACTTGGAATATTTCGTAAAATTCACGTTTTTACGTATATAAATATAATGTTATAATAAATAACATAATAATATTATGTATATAATGTTTGATAAAATTGGCAATTTTTAGTATTAGGGCCTTAAGGGTTATTTAGTAAAATTTTACTGAAGTATACTTACATATTACTTAATATCATACTAAAATATCAGAAAAATCCCTAATCTCAATTTTTTTTTATAGCTGTTTTAAATTGATATTTTTAGTTCAAACGAAAATTATAATCTGACTGAACTTCACTCAGAATCGTTTTTTCGAATGCAATGGTTTATCATTGCATTCAAATTGTAATTAAAATTAAACGCTATGATTCGCACACCTGTATCCTGTGCGGCAGGAGTATCAGCAAATCTTTTTTTTAAATTTTATTGTTTATTGTTTAATTTTCACAGTTGTTATATTGTTAAAAATATAGAAAAAAAATGTTATTACATAGATAATTTTGTTTGCATTTTTTTAAAAAATATCAAAAATTGTTTCTATTTATCATTCAGTTAGTAAAATAGAAAAATACATAAAAAAACCATACATGTTTCTATTGACACCATCTGTCGGGGGAACAGAAACAGAGCACTTAAAAAAATATATAAAATATTCTATTAATAATAAAAATATTTTTAAAATACACACTTAAAGTATTCAAAAAGACCAATAATTAGAGGTATTTATAATTTATGTAGCTCAAATAGAACATTTTTAATACTACTTTAAAGTTGAATAGTGTTTTTATTCACCCCGTTTTACGGTATTTTAATTATAGTTGAAATAACAGCACTACAGCAGGATACATGTCTAAAACTTTCCACATGATAATTAATACTAAATTAATAAAATTGTATACTTAAGTAATATAAAGTATATTCATATATATATATATATATTTTCTTTTTGCTAAATTTGGTGTGAAAACCAGGTAAGTCCATGAACCATGACAATATAATGTATATAAGAGTTTTAATAAAAACTAATGAAAGTAAAATCACTTAAATAATGCATTTAGATAAACTGATATTTGAACATTAAAATATCATAGACATTTTTTAAATATATACAATTTTAGGTATAAAAAAAAAATATTTTTCGTTCCTCCTGTAATATTTCTAAAAGTTGACTTATCTGGTTGTTGTACCGAACCCTACAATTGTTTTTAATATGTTTTAAGTGGGAATTTCAAGTAATATTCATATAATATAAATGAATAAGTCTTGAAGTAAATATATTTATATATTATTTAATATATAAAATATAATATATTAAATATAATTTTATATAATTATATAATTTTTTATATATAATATATTTATTATATAATATTATTGCTCTGGTATTCTGGTCTCCACGCTCCACCTTGAAATTTGAAAACCATAATATTAACATATATTTTTAAGAAATTCGTAGTAATTTAAATTTAAAACCACGTTAATTTCAGAAAGGAAATATAAATTTGAGTGTTAATCTTTACAAAATATGAAATTTATTCAATGACGATATGTATATTATTTGAATTTCTTGTTCCAAATACAAAAGAGTGAATATAAATTATTATGAATAAATTACTGGTTATATTTTAATTTTCAAATTTCAAGGTGGTGATTCACGTCTTAGGATAACATACCAGGTTATTAATTTATTCATATAAAAATTACAGATTAATCATTTAAACTTTCTAAAATTGAAACAAGTCTAAATTTCAACTAAAAATAATAATTTAACTGTTCAAAAATTTAATCTTATAGGATATTCGATACATTTGTAAATATTGAAATAAATCATATTATTTCTTTAATATAAAACATTCAAATTCAAAATCGCGTCAAATTAGGTAGGTAAATTTTTTATACGTTTTTCTGTGAACTAAAGAAAATCTTTAATACCTAACTAAATAAGGTATGAACCAATTAGAAGACTACAAAAAAACAATTTCTATCATTAATTATTATACGCGTATACATAAAATGTTTATTATTTGCTTAATAAGAAACGTAGATCATTATAATATTATCTTCTTCCATAATCAAAAGTCAAATTAAAAATTTAAATGTAAACGTTTAAACGACAACATGGTAAATAAATGATGTATAAAAAAATAGTGCATGTGTTATGGAACATTAAAAAACATTAACATTAACAAATGTAATAGATAAAATAGTTAATATTAACCAATATTAACTATATTTTACGATGTTTATGCTTACCACATTATTTCAAACATAGACTTCGAATTCTCTTCTTTTTTTGGCGGTTCAGGTTCTTTGTATACGTAATGGCGAATATTCCCAGTCTGTTTGTGTTCCTTTATTCCCTTTTTAACTTGTGCTTTTTTTGGTAATTGAAATTTTACCTGTGGTTTCGGCTTGGCTGATATCGGCCGTTGTTTATTGTCAATAATTGGTCGCAACTGTTGCTTATTGCCAATCATTGGTCGCAACTGTTGCTTATCTTCATCATTCGGTCGCAACTGTTGCTTATCTTTATCATTCAGTCGCAACTGTATTTCATTTTCAAAATACGAGTATGGCCGTAATTTCATCGTATCATCAACAATCGGCGGTGGCAACTGTTGCTTATTGTCAATATTCGGCTTTGGGGGTTGGATCTTCTTAACGTGTAACCTCGACGATTGCACCTTTCTCGTGGTTGGGTGAATTGGTTTTACCTTATTAACAGTCGGCTGAATTAGTTGTGTTTTGTTAATTATTTTTTGTGGATTTTTCACCTCCTTTATACTCGGCTTCATAGGTTGCAACTTGCCTGCATTTATCGGCTTTGGTGCTGGTTGCGTTTTGTTAATAATTGGATTCGGAGGAAGTTCTGTTTTGCCAATAATTGGCCTAGGTGTGGGTTGCATTTTGATATTATTTGGTTTCAGTTCGAGTTGTGTTTTGGTAATAACTGGCTTCTTTATAGAGTTGGTTCTTCTAATAATTGGATTCGGAGTAGTCTCTGCTTTGTCAATAATTGACCTTGGTGCAGGTTGCGTCTTGATAATATTTTGTTTCGGTGGAAGTTGTGTTTTGTTAATAACTTGCTTCTGTGTGGGTTCGAATTTTTTGATAATTATTTTCGGTGTAAGTTCTGGTTTGCTTGTAATTTGCTTCGGTGCGTGTTGAATTTTGCTAATATTTGGCTTCGGTGCGAGTTGTGTTTTGTTAACAGTTGGCTTTGGTGGGAGTTGTGTTTTGTTAACAGTTGGCTTCGGTGCGAGTTGTGTTTTATTAAGAACTGGATTCTGTATTGATTTGGTTTTTCTAATAATTGGCCTCGGTGCAGTTGGTATTTTAGCAATTGTTGGTATAGGTGTTTTTATATAACTAGTTACAGTTCCTTTTTGCGAAATTGATTTCGTCTTCGATTGCGTCGACTTCTTCATAGTTGACATTCGTAATTGTGCATTGTTGTCGATTGTCGATTTTGATGTTTGCAATTCTTTAAGAATTCTCTCCGGCATTGCTACCGAATTGAGAAAGTCGTACATCTTTTCTTCGGTATCATTAGGCGTCAATGGCAAATCAACATAATCCGGCCCGTATATTAATTCCATTCTTTTAGTACTCATAACATGCGGTGATAGTTTTTTCTTTTGTTTTAGTGGTGCCGTCATTCTTATAGGCGTTATTGGTCGTTCTTTCATATTATTATTTAGTTCTGGTGTTGTTAAGTATGGTCTCAATTTTAAAAGTTTTGGCCCTAACCTTGTCTTCATGTTATTAATCATCGGTCGAGGAGCTGCCGCTTTGTTGGCAATCATTTGCGGCATCGGCGATTTATTTGCATTCGGTTCATTACTAATAATAGTCGTTCGAGTAGTTGCTAATTTTTTGACAATCGGTGTCTTCTTATTATTGGCTGATGGTGGTGTTCGCGAATCCTCCATAACCGGAATTGATGCGGGTTGCTCCTCATCTATACCTAGATTAGTTTGGATCGACTTTTCGCTCAAAGCCGGGCTTTTTACACGTTTGTAGGTGTTCGTTTTCGCCATAAAGGCAGCGTGTGCTTCCCAATTAATAGTTGCCGTACCAGGATTTAAGTAAATCGCATACTTTGGTGGAAGATCGGTCTTTTTGTATTTTAATTTAGGAACTCTAACTTTGTAGTTGTCACCTACATTTCGATTTAACATTAACCCTGGATATTTAATGTTCATATGATATGACATCTTGTCCATTGTTCGTTGTAAATATAATGTATGATGTAATATAAAATATTTTTATTTTTATACCTTTATTGTTGTTCGATTTTTAAATAATATGTCGTCTTCGTGCGATAAAATTATAAATTAATGACCGGATTCATCAATTATTCAGTTATTGATAGAAATAAATAAATAAACTAAATTCTATCTGTTACTGTGATACGGACTTATATACAATATACTCCTTACAATAGCCAATATATTATTATTATTATTATTATTATTATAATTATTATTATTATTATTATTATTATTATTATTATTATTATTATTAT
>JAIUCT010000016.1:16341-30420 GCA_021307375.1 Tetraneura akinire
ATTATTATTATTATTATTATTATTATTATTATTATTATTATTATTATTATTATCGGCTGAATGGTCATTTCCAAAATTAAAACTGGTAAAAAATTATTTAAGAAATACCATGTATCAAGAAAGACTAAATTATATATTGATCTTAAATATCGAAAGAGAACGGACTTCTGAATTAAATCTGGATAAAGTAATAAATAAATTTTCGGACAAAAAAGCCAGAAAAAATAATTTCAAAATCTAAAAAAATATAATTATATTTCTTTTTTTAAATTCACAACAAATTATAATATACTATTAATCACGGACTAATATACTAATAATAATATCTTAGTCCGTGCTATTAATATAGATTAATATAAGATATTTTATAAAATTTGTGATAACACGTTTGATGCCGTAATCGACTGTATTTATAACGACCCATAACCGATGTGACGCCATATTGGGTTCTTTTGGAATTTTTCCTCCGAATAGTCATTCGTCTGTATATACTGCGGCCGACGAGAGAGCACTTTTGGGCGACGACCAAAACTCGTCCGTTCTCGCGCACTCCCACCACTAAACCTCCCAAACTACTGGCCGCCGACACCGTTGTCGTCACCGTCGCCGCCGCCGCCGACCCACCTGCCAACACCGTCGACGTTTGAATGCACGAAGGAATAGTGCTCTCTCGTCGGCCGCAGTATACTATAAAATTTAGTCGCGGAGAGGAGATAGCCGGCGACTGATAAGAGAGCGACTACAATTATTATTGTCAGTTGTCACTATAAAGTATTAATGCATGTTCATTGTTCGTATGGCGTTTTTGTTTTGTGATTATTTTACGGGAAGTCTGCTGTCGCTGTGCTAAGAAGAAGGAAAAAATAAATAAATAACCTAGTTTTTTTTTCATACTTTGTATCCTATTGATACCGTTTTATTATTTTTCTCAGCGTTTGTCGTTAACCATACAAAAATGCCAGCCACCATTGGAGTAAGTATTTGCCCGTTGTTACAATGACGTTCTTACTTATAATTTATCAACATAATTAAACGCTAATAAATTAATTAAACGCTGGTGTTAAAGAAAAATATTAGTCAGTTATTGAACAAACGCCGCGATTGCGGTAATGACCATTTCTTTTACATTGAATAATATATTACAATATATTAAGTTATTGAGTTTAAAAAGCTTGTAGGACACAAATACTCATAACTCATAAGATAAATTTATCTGGTAATTTTTATGAAACAAAATAGTCATTATTGACATTTATAACTTAATTAATTTTTAAGTAACAATTTTCCATAATGCGTTCAACATTTCTAGTTCAATTTGAATAATAACTATGTCATGTAATATAACACCTCTAGACTCTTTTCTTATGGGCTACATAAAATGTAAATGATTGGCTGCTACCGATTGAGGAATTGAAAGTCTGCATCACTTGCATTATTTGTCAAATATCACTCGAAACGCTTGAAAGTATTATGGAAAATTTGAACACTTCAGGATGATGGACCATGTTATATGTTAATCGTAGTTATGGCCAACATTTGAAAGAAATAATTATTAAAACTAATGTTAATAATGATTTTCTTGTTAAATAGTAAAAATTATCAACTAATATAAAATATATTAATATATTAGGTAATATATTAGGTAATATTATATTAATATAATTATTTTTTATTTTTGAAAAAAGTACTTCTAAAAAATAAATCAACTATAGTAGTTATACGTATTATTGAAATTTCCTAAAAGTATGTAACTTTCAGTGGCGTAATTAGAAATACGTTCTGGGGGGATAGAATTTTTATTTATACACACAAAATGTTCACTATAATTTCAAGTACATAATTGCAAATATTATTAGTACCTATTTAATTAATAATTTTAGAGCCAATAAATACAAAAAATGCAAATATAAAAAATATTAAAATTATATAGGTACTCGTATTTTAGATTCTGACCGAAACGAAGTGTCTTTTTTTTTTGTGCCTCTAAGCATTATTTCGACCAGAAATAATTATCCGATCTTTATGAATAGCATGGGTTTCCTGTATAAAATTGGATGTACCTAGTTGGTACTTTATTTAGCTCATTTTTCAATTTTCTCAAAATTGACCTTATGCGCAAGCCTGGTTAAGGGGGGGCCAAGGGTGGCACGATTCCGGGGCCCACTTTTATAATTCACAGATCACAATAAATGACAAAATATGTATTTTAATCTATGGTAAAAAAAAATGCTTATAAACAGAAAAAAATGCATTGTATAATTAATACATTCTTGACAAGCCGCATTTTTCAATAATAATTTTAATATTTTATATTTTCATCCCATACTATATCACAGAACTTAACACAAATATTTCCAATACATACAAAGATAATGAAAATAGAGTAAGAAGAAAGAAATATCCTGATGATTTTGGTAATCAAAAAGAAATTGTAATACAAGGAAAAGACAAAATTAGAATTGAAACACATTATGTTATTATTGATAAGTTTACTTCAGAAATAGAAAGTCAAATTTATACATATGATTACATTGTCAAACATTTTTTTATTTATTACTAAATTAAGCCATATATCAGATGAGGATGTGCAAAAAAGCATCAAGAATTTTATTTCTACATATAGCAAAGATGTTGACTCTGTACTTGAAAATGAAATTGTGCAATTTAATAAATTTTGAAAAAGAAATAAAGGCATTCGACTGCCTTTTCATTTTTTGTTTAATACTTTAATATGTAATTTAGTAATATATCAAATAATAGAACACAATAGACACACATCCACAGACCACAGTTAAAGAAAAAATATTATTTTATTATAATATAAATAATAACCGACATTTGTGTTGCACTTACACTGTTGCTCAACGTTTACAGTAATAAATATTTTCGTAAATAGTTAATACCACAGAATAGAATAATATCTTATAATATTATCATCATTATAATAATACATTATTTGTCGACGTCGCGCGTTGTCGATAAGCAATTTCCTGGGAAATACCCCAAATTTTACCAAGTTTAATCAAAAACAAGAATAATCAATATAGTAATATATATCTGTACTCATTCAATAAATATCAATGATTATTATAAGAACTTTTAGATTATACGTATATAATTAATAATTGATAAATAAATATCATTAATATTTGTATTAGACAAATTTCAATTTTTCACATTTTTGTGAAATATTTCATGCCTTAAACACTTATCTAGGGTTGTAAATTGTAGATTTATCAGTGTTATATTTTAACTATGAGCTGTACAATTTTCTTGTCATATATTGTAATTGATGAGGTATTGTAGTTTTATATTAGTAAAATAAAAAAAATCTCAACTATGATAATATATTAATACCCAAGAATTCTTATTTCTTATCTTAAAATCTTTTAAAACTTAGTGCTTACGGGAAATTATTATGGTTACTTATTCTAAAAAAAAAAAGGGTCTGGGGGGATATATCCCTATATCCCCCCATAATTACGCCACTGGTAACATTAATTAATTGTATGTATCTATGTTTCTACTTTAATTTAATAATTCAATTTTAAATAGTTTTTCACTTATTATTTATTTTTTCATAATATATTATCTAGCTTAAATTAAGTTTTAAATAAAAATTAATTATTATTATGCATGTCCTTGCATTCTTGAATTTATTATCATACTAGATGTTTATATAAAATTAACAGTCATTATTCTTATATAGTTATATAAATTATAAATATACAATATTTATCTAATTGTTTTTAACTTTCTATATTATTCTAGGATGCTTCTGAATACATTCATATAAGAGTGTATGTTGATGATGACAATTATTTTTTATTTGAAATGAAAAGGCGTACTTCTTTAAAGAAATTGATGGATAGATACTGTGAAAGAGTTGTAAGTATAAACTAATAAAAGATGTACATACATTATAAAAATATGTTAATACTCACTTACAAAAACTATACAAAAATTATTATGACTTAAGTTAAGTTTGTGCATCTACTTTAATTATTGTATTAACATAAATGAACTATAAATTATATTTATTGATAGTTGAAAAACTAAAAACACTAAAAAAACTATACTCTGTTCGCTGAGAGCATACAAGTTGGTGGCGACTCATAAACAGGGATGGACTATCTCTTTGTTGCGGCCCGGGGAAAAATATTTTTAAAGGCCTTTCTGAATCTAATATAGATAGTTATTATTAACTATTGAATATTGGTATAAAATGTATTATAAAAATATGCACTTGCAATAGTTTATTATTGTCGGTAGAGATACTTAGAAATGATGTTTTTAATTTTACCTCGACATTACAAGGCATCAGTAATTGAATAAAATTATTAATTAATACAGCAATTTAAATTAAAAAAAAATTTATTAAGTCATATAAATATAATATTTATAGTTTTTATTACACTATTAGTGAATTTTTCAACACATTACTTTGCTGAACCACCTCATGTAGAATTTCTTAAGTTGTAAGGGATTCTAAAATATCTTTGTTCAATGTCATTAACTTACAGAAGACAGAACATTATATTTTGTTAACTAATGGTATCATTAATGTGATACACCAAGGTAATATAACACATATATATGCACTTGACAAAGAAGAAGAATTATATTTTAAAATAATTAATTAAGGTATGGGTAAGTTAGGTGTTCAATTTTATTAATTTTTTTTTTAACATCAGTTATAAATGTCATCTTTTATATTAGTTATATTATAATTTAAAAGACCTATATAAAATTATAATTAAATGTATATTGTTAAATATCTATGTCTATTATGATATTTTACTGAATAAACAGAAAACAGTAAAGTATAAAAAAATTTAAATACTTGTTTTTTTATTATCAGAATAATTTGTTGTTTATTATATTATTAAGTCACAAAGATTAAATAGATATAGTAGAAATAAATATATTTTAATAATTAACTATATTCTAGATATTAAGTTGATACGGAGCGGCTTTGCTAAGCCGTCCGCTGGTGTAATAATGACCACGCAGTTGTTGAGTAATCACTTTTCTTTATTGGTCTCTAAATTAGTATATACAAATATATTTACAATTATAGGGAGTGCGTATTAAGCGCCGCCGGTGACGGTAACTCCGGACGGTAACTTCGCTATTTACATTATGGATATATATACATATAAACAAATATACAGATATGGGTGGGGGGATTGGGTACGTGCTCAGAAGACTGGCACAGTGGCCGAGACACCGTATCCAAGATCCCGGGCAGGCAACTTCCCTTGCGAGTTGTAAGCGCCTGTGGGGTTTCGCTTAAATCGTCGCTGGTTCGCGCCGGTGGTAGCGGGCACTCCTCAGTGCCGGAACGTGGACAGGAACGGCAACGGTTGGATCCGCGTCGTACGGCTGGTCGTTGTTGGTACGGTTCGTCCTCCTTGAATTTGGGTCGGCGGTACTGCTGCCTTGCTCCGGGCCGGAAGTGTAACGTCGCTCGGTGCCTGCTGCCGCGAAACTGGTTTCCATAGGCAGTCGTTGGCACGGTGGTCGTCGCTGTGTCGAGTTCGTATTGCTACGATACCGACACGCCGCGGTCGCCGTTGGTATTGCCGCGAGTCGGGCGGTGCTGCGCCGAGTGTGTACGGCTACGGTGACTGGCACACCGCGTTCGTCGTTGTCAGCTGCATCGGTTCACGGAAAGACGCGAAAGAGTTTTCCGTGATTCGATGTTTCGGTGTCGGTGGATACGTTGTTCGCCTCGCTTGGAGAGGTCTCGCCGTCTGGATCGCTATCGGTTTCGTCGGGTTTCAGTCGAGTCTTCGGTCTTCAATTACTGTTTCGATGATATTCGATTGAGTAGTTGTGTGTTTGAAGACTGATTGAGGACTGATACTCGATGCAATTTGCAATTTGCTTTAGATGGTCGGCCGATGGCCTATCAAGAGTACCAGGCATGTGCCTTTACGCTCTATGTAAGGTTTTTCATGGGAGTGGTTTGTCAATTATGCCAGTCTTGATAAGTGAGGGAATTTGCTTTGAGATAGTGTATGCTGTAAGGATTTTGCTAGTTTAAGGGCTTCTTCCTGAAGTGATGTTGTGTTTGTTGAAGATTGGATAATTTTGTTCGATACCAGGTAGTGGGAGCCAGTCATGGTGCGTAGAGCTATATTTTGAAATGCCTCGATCTTAGTCCATGTACGCTGGCTAATGAGGTGTCTCCAAGTCGGTGCGGCGTATAGCACGATTGGCCTCAAGTAGATTTTATAGATCGTCAATTTTACCGGAAGTGGGACCGCGCTGTTTCGACCTAGTACAGGGTACAGGGCTGCCCTGGCGCCTCTTGCTTTTAGTAGTGTAAGTCTGATGTGTTTTTCAAATCTTAAGTTGTAGTTGAGGGTCACTCCCAGGTATTTTGCGTGGTGACTCCATTCCAGGCACTGGTTTTGTATACTAAGTTTCCTAGTGTAGTTTCGAGAGAGAGACCCAAAGATTACTGCCACCGTCTTTGATACATTCAGCTGAATTCTCCAGTCAGTTAACCAGTTGTTCGTGGTGTCTAATTGGCGTTGCAGGGCTATTACAGCGTATTTGTAGTTTTTGTTGCTGGAGTACAGTAAGGTGTCATCGGCAAACAGGGACAGTGTTACTGATTTTAGTACAGGGAAATCATTTATATATATGGAGTACAGGAGCGGTGATAAACATGATCCCTGAGGAACACCAGCTTCGATTTTCCGTGTCGTAGAAAGGTGGTCATTGATTTTGATTTGAAATGATCTATCTTTAAGAAAGGAATCTATTAATTTTACTAGTGTCTGGGGGGTGTTCATGATTAGTAGTTTATGAATGAGTCCTTGATGCCATACCCGGTCGAAGGCTTTCGCCACGTCCAAGAATACGGCCACTGTTTTTTCCTTTTTGTGAGATTTTTGAGTCAGATCGTCCACTAAAGTAATAAGTTGTGTGGAGGTGGGTTTGAGTTTCGGAGTTTTGAAATGGAATGTTTTACTTCAGGTAATGGGTGACCCGGGTTGTTTTTGAATTGATCAGTCATTGTGTCTGCGAACAGTTCGGCCTTTGGTTTTGTATCAAAGATCTTTGTCCCTTCGGAGTTTTTAAGTGGATGTAGTGGAGGGGGTTTGTGGAGAAGTTGGCGATTAAGTTTGTATATAGATTTGTTTTGGAAATTAAGAGTGGAAGTGAAGGTATGCCATTCAGATATTCTGTGGCGGGTGAGGATGTCTTTGACGTAGGACACTTGGGCGTTGTATAGTGTTTTCGCTCTTGGATCACGGGTGCGTTGCCAGTTTTTCCGTAGTAAACGCTTGGTATCAATTTCGAGCCGTATATCATCCGGGAGTGGTTTTGGAGGTTCAGGTTGGGACAAGGGGTAGGAACACTTTTGGTACTCTGATTGGATTACTTCAGTTAGTTGGTCTATATTTTTGTTTATGTCCGAGATTGAAGAAATATGATTGTTTTTAATGAGAGGTGTTATTTCGATTTGGAACTTTTTCCAATTTACACGTTTTCTGGCAGTGGGTGGTCCGCACTGCAAGAGTTTGGATGATAGGCTTAGTATTTGGGGGTTGAGATCTGAGGAAAGATCGTTGTGATTGGTGAGGATGTGATATGAATTTGGCGTGTCGAGTAGGAATATGTCAAGAACGTCAGGGCGATGCGTGGGAATATATGGATAGTGTGTAGGTGAATCAGAAGCCACGATGGAGTAACGGTTTGCCAACTTAGCGTGTTGGACAATAGTATTTCCTGACTTATTGTTGTATAGGCAGTGCCAGTCCGTGTGCTTTGCGTTTATATCGCCACCGATAATGAGCGGGCCACTGTGGTTGGTCAAGGCATCTAAGTCTGACGATTTCAATGCAGCGCCCGGGCTTTTGTATACAGCAGTGACTTGTGCTATTTCGTTTCCTAGTTTTACATTTATAGAGGTTGAGTCAAGCTCTGTTGGAATATTGACTTGGTGGTGGACTATTCCGCGACGAACTAGTACAGCAGTTCCTCCGTGTTGTGGTGTCCTTGGTAGGGGTTGGCGGTCATGACGGTATATGTGGAAATTTGGAATTTTGAAGGGAGTTTGTGGATTGAGGCGAGTTTCCCCAAGCATAATTATATTTAAGTTGTGGAGTTTGATAAATGCAGTTAATTCTTGTGTCTTTTGACTGATGCCATTGCAGTTCCAAGACATGATTTTAATGTTAGACATTATGGTTTTCGGGGATGACGTTGAGGATAGATATTACGGTGTTTATGATTGCTTCCCTAACATTAAAGTCTGGACAATTTTGGAGGGTGGCGAGTAATTTTTTGATAATGCCCAATAATTGTAGTATTGAGACTGGGGACCCAGTGGTAGGAGCGGAGTGAGATCCTGCGATGGATGCATAAGTATTTAGGGGTGGAGTAGGTGTTAAAGCTGTTTGCAGTGTTTGAGGAGTGACAGAAGTGTGAGTGGTATGTGGAGCCTGGTGAATGGTTTTTTCAGTGCGCATGCGGTTTAACATAGGTTTTTCAATGTAGTGAGGGCATCCTCGATAATTAGCAGTATGTTCTCCATTGCAATTACAGCAATGGGCTTTTTCTGTTTTAGGCTTTGAGCATTCTTTGGTAGGGTGTTCTTTACCACATTTAACGCACCGTGCGGTAAGATTGCAATGTAATGATGAGTGTCCGAAATTTTGGCAGTTAAAACACTGAGCAGGACCAGAGTTTTTGTATGGTTCGACTTTAATCATTACGTAAAAGAGATCACTGATGGTATATATGTCTTTTGCGTTATCGGTCATCTTTAAGGAAACCATGTGAATGGGGATTCTTTTCCCGTTCTTTAGGAAACCTCTAACAAGTTGCGGTGTAAAGCCTCGCAAGGTAAGTTCGTTAGATATTTCTGTTTTAGAAATATCTAGTGGAATTCCTTTTATTACAATTTTTAGTGATTTTTCACTAGGTAGGGGAAAAGAGTAGAAGGTTACTTTATCGCAATTTGTGTTTAAGAATTTCTGAACTAAGCGGTGAGTTGTTTCATTAGGGCAATTTATTTGAATTTGTGATGGAGTAGCAGTAATTTTTGCAGTGACTTGGTCAAGTCCTACAGTTTTGTATAATTCTTTGGCTAACAAATGCCAGGGGTGAGATGGGCTAGTTGTAACGAAAATGAGTGGTGTACGAGGGGGTTTGTTTATGATGATCAGATGTGACGAGTTTGTTGTGTCTGAGTAAAAGGATTCGGAGGATGAGGATGAAAAAGACTCACCTGACAGCATTTCATCATCTTGTTGAATGGGCGATGGTGGTTCCGGGCGTTGGGGTCCAAGTCTCGTTTCCGGGATTTTAATTTTACTTGGTATTTTGCTGGTCTCTTGAGGAGAGCAGCTTCCTTTGCGTTTTTTCGCCATTTCGGCGGCACTGAGGAGTCCTGATAAGGACTGTTTTTGGTTTACGTAGATGGTAAACGTGGAGCTGTATAGTATTGACTACCTGTGTTTCGCGGGTATCGCACGACCGAACGGTAACAACAGTAAGAGGTGAATAATGATACTCGATGGTGGAAATCGACCTCCTTATATTCATATTTGTTCGTCCGTATGATTGCTGTGATTGGTTTTCGTGTTTAATATATTTTACCTGTAACTAACCCGCATACCGTTTCCTATTGCGTGGCTGCGTGTTGTTTTATTTACCGTTTTTACTACTTTTCTTATTCGTATATCGACATGGTTTTGTTTATGTACGCGTGTCTATTGTGTTGTTCTGCGGCCTTGCTTTTTCATTATGTATCCTATTAGGCCGGCATATTTGACTACGCCGGTCTCGTGTGTATTGTCGTGATGGAGCTCTTGCTCCGTAACAAAGTACTTCTAGAATATAAGTATATACTCACAATGTTCTATTTAACTTATATTTTGGAAAAATAAATATTTAATAAATTAAAAAATTAAACAATAAATCAAATTAAGAACACATTATTATTTATCACTAATAAATAATAATATAGAAAAATAGTTTAGTTACTTAAATAAAATTATTTTCACATTATAATAAGTCATAATAAAAATTGTTCACTTGTGAATTTAAAGTCATATTAACACAGATAATCATACGATATAATAAATAATCGTTTATAATAATATCTGTGGAAAATAGATATAAATATAGTTAGGTATGTGAAATTACAAAGATCATTTCAATAATTTGTTATTGCATCTCTATGGGGTTTTTAATGTAACCGATAAGAAATTTAATAATTTATTCTATTTTTAAACTATAATACAACATTGGCTGCCTACCCCCTCCTAGTTCCTACCTTAATAACAAAGAAATAGTCTGTGACTCTGAGGCCACTTACATACATATTTTATAGTGGCCACGTTCAAATTATATATTTGAGGCCCACTGGTGATTTCCCTAGTTTGACTAGGGCCTAGTCCAACCTTGCTCATAAACAGTAAACAAATTACCTAGTTTGGTGGGTGAAATTTGGATGCACAACCAATTTGCATTCTCTTGGCAAACAGTGTATAATAACAAAGATGGTTTAAACACAGTTTTTTATGCACTTCAGACTACACCAAAATTTTGGGGTAAGTGGTATATTATAAAGTAAATTATAGAAAATTTTAGTTTTTAAACATAATTCATTTGTAATAAATACGTTTATTATAAACGTTTAATTGATTGTTCTATACTTTTAAGCTTAAATGTGATGATGAATTAGTTTAATGTGAATTATTTTTGGCAAGGCGCATACCTCACCCAAATAACCACATTTTGATTACTGTGTTTTAAATTGTTAGTCCCCTAAGTATAAAATGTTTCAATCATCTTTGACTAATAATATTTATATAATATTGCCTCTATAATCAATGTTTAATATAAACAAACTAATTACTTTTTGATGGGTAAATAAAAATAATTGTATTTTCAAAATATTACAATGTGTTGAATGTTTTTAATTTTAGTAATTATTGAATTCAATATGTTATAAATACTAGGGATATATATTATGTCATTTAAAAATAAATAATTTAATTTATATTATATTTTAAATTTGATTAACTTTTCACTCAATTATTTACTTTTTAGTGTCGTCGCAGAGGAACTATAGGATTCACATATCATGGTATCGAAATTTATGGTGTTAATTCTCCATTATCACTCGAACTTGAAGATGGTGCTATTATAAAAACTTTTAAAAAATAAAACACTGTAGATTGAATTCATTATAATTACTTTTAAATTACTTTTTTATATACAAGTTTAAATTTGTGTAAATCATTTTTATGTATATCATTAAAGTTTTTCATATTCTGAAGTATTCAATCGTTTTTTCCTATTTAAACTAATCAAATTAAAAATTATTGTAAGATATATTAAGCATATTTATAAAATAACATTAGTTTTAAAATGCTCCTACATCTATGTGCATGTGAGTCATTGTGGCTTGTGTTTAAGACAAATTATTCTGCGTGAAGTGAAGAATGTATTGGTTTTACAATGATGTATTTTGTTTTATTTTTGTAATGTATGTAGACATTTTTCATTTAGTTACGATTATCACGAACAACATATGGTACTGGTAGGAAAGTAGATGTAATTGGTACTTTATTAAAATCATTTTTGAAATTTATTAACATTTAACTAAATTTAACCAAAAATATAACAAAGATATTTTTCACAGGAACAGAAATTTTGAAAGAATTAATTCAATATTCTATGATAAATCAGAAGATATTGAATTTTGACATGAAATTTGTATTGGTTGTTCATATATGTACCTACTCTATATTAGATACCTGTATGAGATAATGAAAAGATTATTGAATTCTTACATTGATATCTAAATTTAAAAGAATATGCATTTTAGTAAATATGAAAAATTTTAATCAAAAATTGTCATCATTGCATTAAAATTTTAATCAAACCATAATACTATTCCTTCTACACTGTTATATTCCCACACTAATATATTTTTTTTAACAATGTAATACAATTTTTATTTATTTATTTCATTATGACTAAGTATCCAATATTTTAAATAAAAGTAAAAATGTACATATAAAGAAAAGGAAAGAGAAAAAAACAATAGTGATAATTATAAGGTACACACAATAATTAATACAAAGTATTATTATACTCTGTTCGCCATAAGTTTAGAAACCAATTTTCTTTATATTATGCTTCATGCCTAACATTGGCTATCGGCTACACACGTCCCATAATACCGAGTGCCGGCTGTACTGATAGGTATGTCAAACGCCGTATTATATTTTATAGTGATTATGGCGTGATAGGCCGTTGTGATATTAAACAAACCCATACCATTTGCGAAATTTTAAATCGTGTCATAATCCGGTTCATTTAACTCGGGTCGTTATAAATACAGTTGATTATGGCACCAAACGTGTTATCACAAATTATATAAAATATCTTATATTAATCTATATTAAATTAATAAATATCTATTATAATTTGTTGTGAATTTAAAAAAAGAAATATAATTATATTTTTTTAGATTTTGAAATTCTTTTTTCTGGCTTTTTTGTCCGAAAATTCATTTATTACTTTATCCAGAAGTCCGTTCTATTTCGATATTTAAGATCAATATATAATTTAGTCTTGATACATGGTATTTCTTAAATAATTTTTACCAGTTTTAATTTTGGAAATGACCATTCAGCCGATAATAATAATAATAATAATAATAATAATAATAATAATAATAATATACACTTAGTTTAAAAAAATAAAAAAAATAAAGACAAATATTATTGTACTATATCTTAAAATAATATATTTTATTTGGATTTACAGAATGATCATCAAAATAAATAAATTAAAATAAATAAGTTTATATTAAATTATGACTGTCATAAAATTGACATATTTCCCTGAATAGCTGAATATGATACACGACGTTTGGTGCCGTAATCGACTGCATATATAACGACCCATTTAACTCAACTCCCCTTCATTATCCAGCCGTCATGTGATAAATGATAATTTTATGAAAACGTGACAAGAGATTTATGAGCGTTTATATAGAACTTAGAGACTTAAAAATTTATAGGGTGTTCATTTATATACCTACTAATTGTATGATAAAATTTTGCGTTTAAAATATTTAATAAAAAATGTCAAAATTTAAAAAAAATACCTACATTATCTGACTGAATTTCGCTCAGAATCTTATTTCGAATGCAATGGTTTATTAATGCATTCAAATTCTAAATAAAATTAAACACTATATGATTTGCACACCAGTATTCCATGCAGGAGGTGTATCAGTTCTTAATTTTTAAAACTAATCCCTAAAATAGCCAAAAAAATTAATATAACATATACTTTACCATTTAATCTAACCTAATCTAATGTCTTAAAAATGTTACATAGTAAGCATAGTTATCAGTTAACATTAACAAATATATAAACTATATAATATTTATGTAAATATATATAAAAGAAAGAGGAGCTGATACTTTTGACATAGTGATAGAGGTGTGTAAATCATAGTGTTTAATTTTAATTAAAATTTGAATGCAATGATAAACCATTGCATTAAATAAAACAAATCTGAGTGAAGTTCAGTTATATAATTTTATTAATTTGTTCTACTAGAAACATTTTTATATTAAAAAATGAATAAAACTTTTTTCCAAATAAAATATTTTTAAAATAATTATATTATTTACATTCAATATTACAAATAAATCTTGTACAGCATAAAATGTTATAATTGAAAAATCATAAAAAAATGTACTATTTAATTTATATAAGTATACCAATAAATTAAAATAAATTATATTGTTTGTTTTTAAAATGTTAAAATACCTATGTAAAATGAATAATATTGAATTACAATATAACAATAATATATAGAAAAAAATTATTTGATTTTAATTTTTATATGAAAGAAACTAAGACTTTATTAAGTTTTCTATTCATAAGAAATAGACAAAATATAGTTTGAATAAATAAAAAATTAAATAAAAAATTACAGGTTACTAAATTTACAGTTTATTGTATATAAATATAAATAAAATAAGTTCCTTAAAATTTTATGTATTTTAATGAATTTAACCAAAC
>JAIUCT010000016.1:80420-92933 GCA_021307375.1 Tetraneura akinire
ATATATTCCTTTGGAAAATATTCAAATATGGCTGGCAGATCTATAAAAAAGAAAATAAACAATTATTATTTAATATAATTTAAAATTATTTCATTAAGAGTCCTAAAGCTTATTTAAAAAGAAATGATGAATAAATACATAAATTATCTTATATAAAAACTTGTGACTTTTATTATATATTGGGCTTTTTATCAAATTAAATATTAATATAAAAATATGAAAATTATGATATAATGTGCTCTACATAAAGATACTAGTTTTCTGAAAGTATTTTTATTGAATAACATTTTTAACACATTCAGTAGAACTTAATTTCAAGTATGAAATCATAATGGTTTTCTTAATAACACATTAATTCAAAATATGTATTAATGTCCATTAAATTTTACATGATTGATTAATTTTTATTATATATCTCAATTATAAGTGAAATAATTTTATTATCTAACTTAAGAATATGTACTTTATAAATAATTATTTTACAACTGATTTACAAGTATTGGTTTTACTGATAAAAATCATATGGTGTTGTAGGAGTAGATCATATATAAAATATAAGAAATTATGAATATAGAATTAATGATCAGCTTGAAAAAATTATATGAATTTTATAACACTTATTTAATTTTATTAAAATTCATATTTTATCAAAACTTGTAAATGATATTTGTTATTATAATTTAATTTTTTATATTTTATATGATAATTTAATTAAAAATTAAATAGATTAATTTGCTTTATATTTCTTAGTTAAAATAGAAATAATGTTTATACCTAAATATTGAATCTATTACTTATTATTATATTATGACTTATAAAAATTACATGGTGTTGTATTGTAACAGATTATTATATTTAATATTCTTATTATAAGGGATTTTCTACCATTTTTACTTGAAGGCATATTTGTTCAGTTTTTAATGTTGATTGCAAATTAATTATAAAGAAATATATAAACATACTTCACTAACTGATATTTATAGACCTACGTTTAATAATATTCCTATCAACAGATATAAATTATGTATTTGGAGTAAATTGTAATAACTAAAATCATAATATTATTCTGTGAAAAAAATTACATGGCACACTTTTTAGTCGCAGTACATCGATCGGGAATCCCTGGTCTAGTACAATACATACATGGGTTTATATTGGATAGGTATATTCCGAATATTAATATACATTAATAAAAATTAAATTTTTATAATACTATAAAACTGATTAATGGACTGTAAGTAATTTTAATTTTTGTTGTACATACATGTATTAATACTTGTTGAATTCTCTGTATTGCTTCAAATATTTGCTTGTTACGTTCAAGTTTTTACGTTCAAGTAATTACTCTGCATCGGTACATTCACATTTGAATACATTGAGCCTGGAAGTGGAAGTTCTGGGAAGATGAATCACCTATAATTTATAAAAATTGTATGAAATATTCATTTTTTTTATATATATATTTTGAAACTCTTTTATCATGTCATTTATGAATCGACATTTTATTTTCTTGTTTGAAAATTAATTCACAAAATTGTTGCAATAATTATTATATTATAAGCAATCTATTCGTAAAAACTTCGTTTTATGCCATTATATAAAGTATCACAGAATTGCTTAATAATTAATATTTTATATCTTTTAAAGGAACTCGAGGATGGAAAACAATTACGCCCGTTGTCAATTTTCTACGAATCTATCAGATACGACATACCATTTAACATTTACCATATACGGTTATCATTAGACGCATACTTACTTCTAGATGTTCAGTAATAAGCATTCGTCCGAAATCTGGAAAATGATAATGATCCGAAATCGAAAAAATACTACCAACTGTTGCGAGCAAACATCCTTCGTGAAATGTTATTTTACAATTATATAATATATTGATAAAAGTTATATTATTTTTTTAGCTTTGGAAAATAAATTAACATCACATACCGATTTACCGCGATTTTAATCTTTCTTTAATTTTGAATATTATTCATTGGTCTAAGGTTATATTTTTTAAAAAAACTAATATATGTCTTTTGATTTCGAACAATTTCAACTATTTTACATATATAGTTTTATATTTATATTTATTATATTATAATAGATTGATTAACTATTGTAACTTTATTTTATGTTTACGTCACAATCCAACTTAGTGTCAAATGCATCAAAAGATTACTGTTTATAAAATATAATACTTGACTAGAAACTAGATAGGTACTATAGTGTAGTAAATATAATATAATATTTATCATACATAGAAAAAATAATATAATTTTTATCATTTTGTCAAACAGTAGTGTATGTGTCATGAATATAAAATTTGTTATATGTACTTTTCAAACTTGTAAATGTTGGTAATAAATTAGATTACGCTTTTTTTTCTTCTCATTTACGGACGTCTGCACCCGACCCGTGGTAGCTTGAATTTCCTTATCAATTTTCTGCCAACTGGTAGCCCAAGGTCTATAGATAGTAGAGGTTGCCTCTTAACTATGTAAACAAACAAAAAATAACACCGCACCGTTCCTTGTGGGTCGTTATAAATACAGTCGATTGCGGCACCAAACGTCGTGTTTTTGATTGGTTCATGGTGTTGCGTGCCAACTATATATGACGGCTATTGTTTTCGTAAATGAATATAGTCGTATAATTTAATATAATTATCTTTTATTAGAAATTAGCACAATTTAACTTTGTTAACATTAATTTGAGAAAGTTTTCCCTGAATGTGAATAAACGCAGAGAGTTTCCTCATAGTGTTCTCTGGTAAATCTGTAGTCGTTAGTTGCCTGTGGACGTCTTTGGTCGTATCGGCTGAAGCGTTGAGCACAGCTTAGTTCTTTGTTCCTGATGGCATTTTATATTAATTGCCAATCTTAACCCTTCACCTTGTTGTTGTTATTGAATGATGTGTTTTCTTGCATTTGCAAATAACAAGATGCAATATTACACATGCAATATTAAGTACATATATTACGGGCAAAGTATACAATTTGGGCATTTTATACAATGCCCGGGCATTTTATACATTGTCCGGACATTTTATACAATGCCCTTCGTATATTGGGCAATATAGAAAACGGATGAGATGATAAGCAATATAGACAATTATCGTTGTGTATTGTATAATTCCGGACTTTATATGACCGTAATATATAGGTAAATATCTAAAGGTCTCGCGAAGCCAGGTTTTAGGTCACACGAAACCACTGCCTATTCGCACCAGTATTCGTTCTATGAGGTAGATTGTTGTTTTTAAATATATTTTTTACATTGCCCAAAATGTTCGGACATTGTCACAATTTCCGAATTTCCCAAAAATTCACTTCGAAAGGCAGCACGGAATTTTTCAAATTTGGGTAGTCAGGGCTACGATCAATGCACATGTGTACAAAAATGTAAAACACGGAAGTGCAAGTGTAAAGCATTGGATCGGCTATGTACATCAAAATGTCACGGAAGCAGTACATGCGACAATAAGTGATAATAAAATTTAAAAAACTTATTATATTTTCTAATAATATAAATACATGTCATTATTCATTAAATCATTTCATCCGTTTTCTATATTGCCCAATATACAAAGGGCATTGTATAAAATGTCCGGTCAATGTATAAAATGCCCAAATTGTATACTTTGCCCGTAACACATATATTTTATCCAATAACATATTATGATGTAAATAATGTGGGTTAAGACTAATTGAGTATTATACTTAAATTATACATTAATTTATTCTTTTACAATAAAAAGTTCAAAATGGCATAATTATCTATTATTATTAATTATCTTGTTTTGAAGTATAATATTTATAAATTAGGTTGTAGTACGTAACAATGACAACAAATGAGTTTAATATACTACTTCTATAACCGTGGTATGATACTTTTGAACATATAATTAAACGATATTCATTATCATATTTATCCTGATTATTTACATTTATGAAACGGAGGCACTTAGGAATGTTATCACCATTTCCAATATACAATACTATTGTCCAATGTTTAACTATTCCTTAGGACAATTATGGCCTAATGAATGAAATATGTGTAAAATATACAATATACTACGGCATATTCTATAATATTATTATAGAATGTTAATTCATTTTTTCGGACTGGTACAGTTTAAAAATTGCCCCATTAACAAGAAATATCGTTTAGCAGGACATATTTACCCATTGCACACATTCGTTTGTAAGTTTAATAATAATAAAAGTACATTACATTTTTATTGGTTTTTACATTTTAATTAAAGTTATTAATTTTATCCTGATTATTTAAGTACTATGATTATTATAATTAGCTATATCTACGTATGATAAATGATATTAATTACCCTACTTTATGTCATTTACGAAGTAAATCTATTATAATATTGTTGTTGCTATTTAAAATCTACAATACATGCAATCACATAATAATTCATGTAAAAACTAATAGAGGTATAATTTCCAAAAATGTTTTATTATGGTTACCATTTAAATTTTTTCTAATAAAATTTTATATAATACACCTAAATACAATAATATAAAATAAATAATAATAATAATATATAATATGTATATAAACATACTACTCCCATCTAAATTTTAGAACATTTATAATTCTGAAAAATGTTAATTGGATTTTAAAAATCAACACGAATAAAATTCTATAAAATATATTAAGGAATTTACTACTTAAGAGGCCGTCGTAGTAAAAATTTGAATACTAAAAACAGCTCTCCGTACTTCCAATAGTATAGCTTTCATAGTAATCGCAGAAATTTTTTTATGACAGCATATAAATCATAATTATGTCTACTACATGTTACCATAACGAATAAGAATAAAAAACGTTATAATATGAAATATTTGTACTTTAAGTTTGTTATTTTATTGTTTCTTTGAAAGTGCATAAAAGTCCTAAAAATTATGTTTTTTAAAAAATCCTCTGATAGCACGTAGTAAATTTTCTCATTTATAATTTGGTATCATTAGTTTTTTTCTAGGCAAATTATTAGAGCTGTACTATTGGAATTACGAAAAGATGTTTTTTTTTTTTTTATGAAAAATTAATAATTTACGTCGATTTGTGCTGCTACAGTGCTACCTATAATATGAATATTATTTGGTAATATTCAATCAAGTTTCCGTCCCTCATGACCGGCTCCAAACAATAATCGATTATTAGTATTGTCTATTTATTTTAAGATAGTAATAAACTGATATCTATTATTAATAACAATATAGTAAACTGACAATAAATCTGCAGTCAATAACCGGTTCACCAAATGAAGATATTGATTTTTCAAATTTATAAACACTTTTACATACACGGATTGTATTTACGTCAAAATGGAAACATATCTACTCTTTCATTATCGTGGTAGCATTCGGTGATAATACTACAATAGTGTACAGTGTACTATTTTGTAGACGTCTGGTATACCTATATTATATATTTTTGTTACGATGGATCAAAAATAAATTCAAAAAATGACCTAAATAAAGTAGATCAACTTTCCAACCGGAACCATATGCTATTCGTGAAAATTGGAGCATTTTTTCGGGTCGTAAAAGTGTACACAGGCATGAAAATATTAAATTATTTTGTATATATATATTTATTATGATACAAAATTTTTATTATTATTATTAATGTCGTTTTTTTATAAATAAATTTTATAAAAATTAGGTACTTATTTATTTTATGATTTTTCTATTAAGAGGACGTCATACCGAAACGTGAACGCATGTAATACATCATAGAATGCGCTTTCGATACTTTTGTGGCGGCGCAAGCACACGACAATCGCACATAACTCAGCTAATATGAGCGTTGTTAGATATCAAATCGAGAGCGCGTTTTATTGTTTCATGAACCTTTGTATTGTTTAGAACGATATGTTTGTATAGTAGGTACAAAGTTCAGACCTATCTGCAAGATTGGTATAACCACAGTGATGCGAGGAAACCGGGGTTCTTAGTATTTATTTTTATAAATTTATTATCAACAACCTAGTGCGTCATACCGGGCGGCTAAAACCGGAAATTCACAACGCAATTTGCAATATAATTAGGTAATGAAAATCGTCGCCCACAAAAAGCGATCTTTTTTTGCCAATTTATTTAGTAATGACTACTAGGTAATAGGTAGTATTATAATATTATAGTCTGAAGAATTATTTTTTAGATCCTGAGCGAAGCGAAGAATATATTGGTTTTACAATGATGTATGATTTTTTTTTTTTTTTTATATCTGTGTACAAAATTACGACCCGAAATAATGCTTCGATTTGCACGAATAGGGTATGTTTCCGGTAGAAAAGTGAATGTAGTTGGTACTTTATTTAGGTCATTTTTCGAATTTCTCAAAATTGACCCTAAGCGGTAGAAAAAACGACGAAAAAATGACGAAAAAACGGCATATTTCACGAAAACTGAAATTTCGACGAATTCGATTTTAATATTTCACGATAACTTGGGCAATTATTTAAGATAGAGACTTGAACATTTTTTTCGGTGTTCACATAGTTATTATATATATGTGGTAAAATTTTGGAACCGTTATGTTAATTTTTCTACAAAATATTGGACTTTGAATATTTCGTAAAATTCGCGTTTTTACGTATATAATGTTTGATAAAATTGGCAATTTTTGGTATTTAGGTCTGAAAATTTTACTGAAACATACTTACATATTACTTAACATCATACTAAAATATTATAAAAATCTTAAGTCACAATTTTTTTTTATAGCTGTTTTAATTTGTTATTTTTAGTTCAAACGAAAATTATAAAATGACTGAACTTCGTTCAGAATCAGTGCAGTAGTGCAGCTGCAGTGTATACGGTGGTATACGGCGTATAACAACTTCTCGATTTTTACTCTATTGCATATAATTTTAAAATAATTTGTGTTACGCAGGTATACGAATAGTATTTTTTTAATTTATCAAATTAGTTTTTTTTGTAAGTTGAAAACTCCTAATTATAAAATATTTAAAAAATAAAAAATTATAATTACGACCTATATATATATATTTAAAATTATTATAAATTTAAAATACAATAATTTATAATCTATATTATTTTTGTACATTTTGTGTTGCATGGGGTCTATTTTGAGAAAAACGAAAAATAATCTAAATAACGTGCTAACTACATCCACTTTGTAACCGGAAATATATGCTATTAATGAAAATTGTAGTGTTATTTCGGGTAGTAAAACTGTTTTCAGACATAAAAACAAAAAATCGAATTGTCAAATTTTCATAAGAAGTATACATATTATGTAAAAACGTATGGATTTTAAGATTGTTTGAAATGAAATTTAAACAGCTATAAAAAAATTGAGACTAGGGATTTTTCTAATATTTTGAATTAATAGTAAATAATTTAAAAATATACTTAAGATATAAACTGAAAATTATCAGACCGTAATGCCAAAAATTGACAATTTCATCAAACATTATACACAAAAAATGAGAATATTACGAAATATCCTATATTTTGTATTAAATTTAACGTTTTAACGTAAATTGACTGACAATGACTAAATTTGTATCGGTACCTATGCCATATTTGGCTTGTTCGATTCATTATTCTACTCAATATTTGTTATTTATTAATATTTATATTCTTATATAAACCAAAAACAAAAAATCAACGTACAATCGAATCAACATATAACACTCGTGCAGTATACGTCATCATTTTTTAAACGAAAAAAATTTGAATGTTATATTAGTTTTATGAACGTGCGAAAAAAGTAGGTACCTACATAATAATTGTGAGTAGGGATTACCAATTATGTTATTTTTTTTTTTGAAGGGCCAAGTTAGAAATTCTGGAAATTTTCAAAGGCAATCAAAACTCATTGTGGAAAAAAAAGTACAAATTCATAAAAAAGGAAATAAAAATCTCAATTTATGCACAAAAAAAAAAAATATATATATAATATATATATATAATAATTATAAATGTATACATTATTATTATAGCCATTTGGTTTGATTATCAAATTTTTTGGATATTAAATATGCTGCACGGTGTACCAACTGATAATAATTAATAGGTATACAATATTATTAAAATTTTATTAAAATACATATTATATAGAATTTCCGATTCATGTATAATAATAAACGAATACAAGTGCCTAGGATTGGAGCCAAAGTTGCTCACTTATTGAATATTTATTACGTCCGCAATCGTGTAACTATGAGTATGAAAAATACCTAAGATACGCCTTTACAGACATCTTTATGAATACTAAATATATACAGAACAATTCAAGACGTTGCAATATTAAAATGGGTATTTCACACTCATCATGTAATAAACACGTAATTTATATTTTACAATATACACATTATGGATCTTTAGAATTACGATAATAATTATTAATACTTTAATTAGTCTAGACTACCTACGTTCAAATAGGCGGTTAATTAGTAAAAACCATCGACATTCCAACGTATATTACGTTCGGCCAAGTCGAAGTGTTTATTGAAAAAACATTAAAATTTATGGAGTACTAAACACAAAAACAAGTCATTTATTTAAATTATGCGAATTTCTTATACCTAGGTTAATAATTTAAAAGTATTGTAATATGTATCTTGTATGTAATATTTTTTATTATTTTGTAGATTTCAATAAAACAAAAAAGAAGAGATGATACTCCTGCCGCAGGGATACAGGTGTGTAAATTATAGTGTTTAATTTAATTTAGAATTTGAATGCAATGTAAACCATTACATTCAAAAAAACGATTCTGAACAAAGTTCAGTGAACAAAGTAGATATTGATTAAAATAATGGCATTTCTTGTTAAATATTTAAAACACGAAATTTTGTCACACATATAGGGACAATATAGGTACACATATAACCGATATAGTACATAAATGAACACCATATACATTTTTCATGTCTCTAAGTTTAATATAAATACTCATAAAATACTTTGTCATCTAAATGTTCATATCTGACTTCTAACAGAACTTCGCTCAAAATACTTTATTCGAATGCAATGGTTTGTCATTGCATTCAAATTCTAATTAAAATTAAACACTTTGATTTGCACACCTCTATCTCTGTGGTAGGAGTATGAGCTCTTTTTTTTATACTTTAAAAAGCTATAAAAAAAAAAAAAAATCGTAAATGTAATAATTTACATTTAAATGGAAATGAGTTAAGTAAATTGTATTTAAGCTTTAATAAAATTTTGTCAGTTTTATTTAACTTTAGAGTAAAAAATATTGAAATATAATAAGAATAATCTATATAAATTTAAATATTAATTTTACTGAAATTTCAAATTTAAACACTTATAAAAAAAATTGAGTCTTGATATTTTCTTAATATTTTTAAAATACGTTAAGATATATATCAGTATGCTTCAAAAAAATTTCAAAAAATTTCGCAATTTTTTGGCTTTTCTAATAAGTTGTATTGTAAAAGTTTTGAGAAATAATAAGAATAATATTCGTATGGGTTCTAAGATTTTAGTTTAAATTAAAAATATCAATTTAAAACAACTATAAAAAAAAATTTACACTTGGAATTTTATATGGGATTTTATATTGGGTTTGATATGATTTTAAGTAATTTGTAAGTATACTTCAGTAAAAATTTTATTAATTACATAAAAACGATTTTACGAATTTTTCAAAGTTCTATATTTTGTAAAAAATTAACGTAACGGTTTCAAAATTTTATTACATTTACAGAGTACCTATGTGAACAACCTATAAAATTTTCATGTCTTTAATTGTCTGAGATATTGTGAAATATTTAATCGAATTTATCGAAATTTTAGTTTTCGAGAAAAGTGCCGTTTGTTCATCATTTATTGATCGTTTTTCCTATCGCATAGTGTCAATTTTGAGAAATTCGAAATGACCTCCTCCCTCAAAAAAAAAAGATTCATATCATTGTAAAACCAATACATTTTTCGCTTCGCTAAAAATCTAAAATGTAGAATTTAATAAAAAAACGGTAATAAAAAACGTAATTATATCCCTCTCTTCGGCGTCATTTTTTTATTTTATTTCCCAATTTTCTAAGATTTACAAATTATAGAAATGAATTTATAATTTTTTAAAATTTGTTTGGAGTAAATCGAACAAAGTTGGTGGGCTATATTCATATATATGGGATGGAACGAGGTCTGGTATTATAGGAATTTAAAATTAATTAAAATAGATTTGCATGTATTTGTATCATTAAGTTTCTACCTAAACAAATTCTGACATCAATTGACTGTTTTTAATATAGAGAATGGACATTATCAATAAACTAAGCTATATAAAATGTATAACTTACATTATATTTTGTATATAATAAAGAGTCGAAATCGATCAAAATAAATAATAATAGAGGGATAGTCAAATATTTAATGAATAAAATACCTAGTTACATAAGTTTAATTTATATTTACATTGTAGTATATAGTAAAATATTTAAATTAAATTTTTAAACAAAAATTTTCGTAATTATGTACGCTTTGTAGTATATTAAATACTACAATTTTACACGGCCGTGTACGCATAATACGAATCGTATATGCTACACACCGGTTCTACTGTCCATCCCGACGTGCGCGAAACGCGGACGGAAATACTTTTCGTCGGATTGTGAGAAACGCACAATCACGGTCTAACGCCACCAATCGGTGACAACACAGGCTAACGAAATATTTATGTATTAATTAAAACCCAGGAATTGCGACTATGTAGTCGAGCTAATGACTACCCGTGACTGGTTATCGAATCGATATAATTAATATTATAATATGGGAAAAACGGCCATCTACCGACGAAGCGTCAGTCCGTTTGTAGCCGTCGGACCATATAAATTTACGTATATGCGTATATTATTCCGCTTGTTCTTTAATTCAATATATAATTAATTATATTCATAAAAAGTGCGTTATTCGGTTAGTGACACCACCCCACACGCCACATTTGTACCCAACCTACTCATTACCGTAACAAATTTCTAATATAATACGATTTATAAAAATAATCTAGGATGGGTACTTATGAATATAATAAGTGGAAGGATGGAAAGTGTTATATAAAAAATGTAGAGGGATGGCATTCCCCCCAATTTTACTACTATATATATTTTTACGATATATAAATTTCAATTAATTGAAAAATGAAAACAAATTTATGGTAAACAATTATCTTGTACAGCTAATTTTAAGAATATAACTAATAATTATGTAGAACGCGATTAATTATATCACGCATATAATGAAAATTATATTATATTTTTATATTTATTCTAAAACATAATGAAATCACAATTTAATATATGACCAAAACTTGGAAAAAATGTGTACCTATACAATTAATTTAAGTATACAATTATAATGAATTATTGCAATGAAAACGACATAGAATAAACAATAAAGAGAGTGAAAAAAAACAGTGCTAAATTAAAAATTAAACCGTCACTGGCGACTCTTAACCGTATAAAGAAGAAATATAATATTAACAATCAATATTTGTAAACTATTAATGTACATACGGTGAATGTTTTAAAAAAATGTTCGAAAAAAAATGAGGCCTGCCATGACCAGGGGTTGAACCTGGATTTTTGCGGTACCAACGCAATGTCCTTACCATTAGACGATCACGGCTCTTGGCATTTCTAAGATAATCCCAACATATATAAAATGGTGCGTTTCGTATATAATACATCTACCGAGTACGGACCGCCCGACGCTCGAGAGGTTCGAATTTAATGGTTAACCTAACCGGCAGTTACGTATAAATAATACGTTACACGATTATGGTTGACTTACAATGACTAAATTTTTATCGGTATGACATATTATTTGTTCGATTCATTATTATACTCAATATTTATTATTTATTAATATTTATATTTTTATATAAACCAAAAACAAATAATCGACGTACAATTGAATCAATATTTAATACACGTGTAGTATACGTCAATGATTTTTTTTTTATTTAATTTAAATGTTATATTACTTTTATGAATGTGAGAAAAAAGTAGGTACCTACATAATAATTGTGAAAAACTTTATAGAGCAGGGGTCACCAAATTTATATTACAAATTGTTAAAACGTTAGATTAAATCAGAGGAACACTTTAGGATTTTGGAATTACCGACTGGATAATTTTATTATATTGGTGACTCTGCCGAATCTACTAAAACGACTATATTATTTCATGCAATGTTATTTTTTATTATTATTACTAAAAATATTAATTGAGTTTATGTGAAACGAATTAAAATGAAAAGGGAAGATTAAAAATAAACATATATATTTATATATTTTTAAAATTATTTTTATTATAAATTCACATAATGTTAAATTATATTATAAATTATAATATGTTGTATTCAACAGTTGTCAGATACTACTTAAATATTGTGGATAATATGATCACATGTAAACGTTGGAGAATACTAGATATTATAAATAAATATACACTAATAAATAATAATAATTCATTATATCATAGATTCGTAGAGCATC
>JAIUCT010000016.1:92943-103830 GCA_021307375.1 Tetraneura akinire
AGACATTATGAACACAACTACGCACATTCTTCTTGTTAGTAACGATCACGTGATCAATGCATGTGTGTTACCTGTGGCAGAGTCTAAGCAGCCCACGTATTATAATGTACCTAATCGTATTATATTATACAGAGCGTTTCTAGTTGTGTTACCTACAAAACGTACGATAATTTCTGATAGTACGATTTTTAATGTATTATTAAATTTATAAATATTATGAACACCATACGTACCTAATTATAATATATTTGTACGAAACGCGAAAGAAGACTGCGTCTGGTATAGTTCGTAAAATATTTATTATATATATTATATTGATACTGTAAAAATTTTTATGTGTTGAACATAATTAGGACTGAATGTAATAAAAATTATAATATTTTAATTGTTCATATACTTAAAAGTATATTTTTTCGGTATCACTAATTGCAAAGTATTATAAGTGTAGGCAGTGGCGGCTCGTGGAGTTCAATAGAAGTGGCGCACAAATATTTTCCCCATCATTGTCAATTACTAGTTACTACCCATAATTATTCTTGATAATTATATATTTCACCTTAATTCAATGTTTAATACCTACTAATATATTATTTTTCATACAAAAATGAAAAAATTTAAAATATTTAAAAAAAAGTGAAATAATATAATGATTAAAAATGTTTGTCATTTATAAATATTATTATACGGGTCAGTACAGATAGAAAGACTGCGACAGAAAGTTAATGATGTTGATGTTGATTATTTTATGACAATAAAGATAAACGACCGGTATTTCCAAGTTTTCGTACAAGGAAAGAACTCGCGGGTATAATTCGTATGTGCCAGATTTTGCCGTATAATTTGTGATAATAAACCAAGATTCTTATACAATTTTAAACGGTTGATCGGGGCACAAAAAATATGTGACCGCCGCCCAATACACTTTTATTTTCCATAAAATATCTAAGTTCTAAATGAATAATAATAATTATATATCTGTATTTTTTTTTTTAAAATATTATAAGTTATACCATTTACCAATATTAAACCTAATATTATTTTTATTTAATTTCAATTTTTATAATTTTTTTTATTTGATATTTTAGGTGGGGCACGTGCCCGTGTGCCCTCTTGCACGAGCCGCCACTGAGTGTAGGTATAAATTCTAACGACGTGTATAAATATATAAAATTATCGACGAAGACTGATGAACACTCTAACCACGATTATCGCTCTGTATACACTATACACATACTACAGTATACAGGTATATTATTTATACACTCATAATCTTTATATATCGAATATATAATATAATATACGAGTGTATATATATATATACCTACCATGGTGAATATATTGTTTGACAATGTTATTCCTTTACCTACATATACCTACATACATATATATATATATAATATATGTATATATATATGTATATATATTTCTTTTTTCAGAAATATAATTCGGAACACATTTTTGTTGCTATGGAATGCTGAATGACTCTAAACGAATATTTAAAGTAATTTAGATAATATAACTATACTATAGTTATAGTTGGGTTGTTGACGACATTGTTTTTTTGAAAAAAAGACGACTGGAAACGAGTATGTAAATTCCTATTTATGTGTTGGAATGAAGTTGCATGAAGTGTAATAAATATATACTTAAAATCAATGTTATGTAGGTAATCGCAAGGATTCTCAATTTTTTTTATATACCTACGAGATACGACTCAACATGTTTAGCCTTTATTTGCCATGTGATCTTTTGATAAATAAAGTTTAAAATAAAAGTATTGTGCGGATAGGCAGTGCTTTCGTAAAATAAAACCTCGCTTCGCGAGACCTTTGGATATTTACTCCATGATTGATACCCATTATATGAGTATCATATGGGTATAAATAATAAAAATTTAAATTAAAATATTTGAAAAAATTGCAAAAAGTTTAGTCAATTATTCTAGGTTCGATTAAGGTAGTCGCGATAACCGACAATTACCTATTGTACTTGTACATTATTTTGTACTAGTATATTAGAGCTCATTTTACAGTTATACAATATAATATATTAATATCAAATTGATTTATTATTCTGTACAAAAAACGAAAATACGAAATGCATTTAGAAGAAAATATATCTCTTATCGCGTTCAAATCAGTTTGCGATCATTTTACCACCAATTGCTGCGACTATTTTGTCGCGACCAATTTACGGGACACCTGCCTACAGACGTACTCGTATTTAACTAGTTTTTAACAACTCAATAAAAATATATTATTTAGTTCTTTAAAATTCTTGCCGAATTTCTACCATCTTATTTTGGAATATAACATTAAATAAACATTAATACTTGTATTAAGACCTATGTATATTATTGATTTTACTTTAATGGTTATTTAATTAACTATTTAATTTTCGTGGCTCAATGATTAATATATCTATACATTAAAAGGAATTCGATTATTTTACGAAGAATCATGCAATAATAAAATTAATTAAAATAATTAATAATAATTAAATAATTAAATATTTATTTTTGTAAATAATAAGTTATATTCATACAAGATAAAAATAAGAAAATATAAGGAATATAATAATATAATAAATAATGAAATTAAGAGAAAAAAATTAGTTTATGTGAAAATAAATAAATAAAAATTATATTAGGAGGGGAATAAATCATTTATAAAAATATGAAAGGGTTTTATAAAAATTAAAGAAAATAATTGATATCTAGTGAATAATAATAAAAATTGCAGATCTGTTGGAAGATCAGGTTACATTTAGGAACCTATCATAGTTAGATTAAAGAAAAATAATAGGCTGTAGTAACGCACGTTGTAAAATGAGTGGAAATAAAAAATGTATCATTCGTTATACAAAGGATCAACAAAAATAATAAAATTTGAAAATTAAAAATATATAATAATGATTATTGTACTATTGTGTATAACCGGAAATAGTTATCAACTTAATACCACGACGCGTCATAGAAACTAGAACAAGTTCTTTTGCAGAGGAGCAAATTACAAATACCTACAATCAAAACATGAGTAAAACTGCTAACACAGGAGAATCTCGTCTACTCTAATTTGTACTTTATTATATAAAAATAAATCCCAAAAAAGGTAATAAGTAAATCGTTTATAAATTATAATACATTTTTGCATAATTCTATGCATCGTAATTATGTAAGAAACAGAAAAGATTTCTAGCCAGACCGAATAGTAAAATTTCTTTATTAATGTACATATCAGTGGTGGCTTGTGCATAGTGGTGATGGGGCGATCGCCCCCCCTAATAAAATTGCTATAAAATGCTTATTATTTATAAATAAATTTGATATTGATTTAAATATTAATAATTATTTAAATTTACAATATTATCATGAATCATAATATAAAATATATTATATTTGATTATTTCCATTATATTAAAAATATAATAAAATAATAATAATAATAATAATATTGTTACCCGGACGCTATACGATAATAATGCGCGTACATCGTACGGCCGCTGTACCCGAGCGATACGAATAGTCGCCCGTTTTAACAATGAACAAAGTACTAAACTAGAGAGGGAGAAACTATAATACGGCCACCGGGGGGATACGAATTGTCACACGATGCTCTACGTTTTACGATATAATGAATTATTATTATACTGCGGCCGACGAGAGAGCACTATTCCTTCGCGCATTCAAACGTCGACGGGGGATGGCAGGTGGGTCGGCGACGGTGGCGACAACGGTGTCGGCGGCCAGTAGTTTGGGAGGTTTAGTGGTGGGAGTGCGCGAGAACGGACGAGTTTTGGTCGCCGCCCAAAAGTGCTCTCTCGTCGGCCGCAGTATAGTGTGTATTTATTAATAATAGTTCTAATATTTTCCAACGTTTACGTATGATCATATTATCCCCAATATTTACGTAGTATCTGACAACTGTTGAATACAATATAATATTATAATTTATAATAAAAATAATTTTAAAAATATATAAATATAAATTTATATTTAATCTTCCCTTTTCACATAAACTCAATTAATATTTAGTTCCTAATAATAATAAAAAATAATATTGCATGATATAATATAATTATTTTAGTAGATTCGGCAGACACCAATATAACAAAATTATGGAGTCGGTAATTCCGAAATCCGGTAGTGTTCCTCTGATTTAATCTAATAACGATTTAACAATTTGTAATATTAAATATGAAATGACTTCAAATGATTTAGTTTTTAATAATAAAGTAATTGATATGTTTAGTGAAATAAGAGTTAGACGTTTAGATTTTAAATATAAAAAAATCTAAAATTTGTATAGTTAGTTGTAATAATTGTTAATTTTAATTAATAAATACATAGAAAATTTATTATATTATTGTATTATTTGAAATTTAATTTAATAATTTAGTAATTTTGATCGCCCTCCCACTTTCAGGACCCACGAGCCGCCACTGGTACCTTTCCATATTATTTTAAATGTATCCATTTAAAACACATTGTTAAATATGCAAGAGAAGGCGGCAAATAGATCGCGGCCGAAATAAACGTTCTTGTAATTTACTATAGAGGTGTATCATATGAATTGAAAATTTGTCGTAGTTGTACAGGTAGTCTATTTGATGATTTATTACATTATTATTGACGACAATATTTGTAAAGCTTATTTAATAATAATTTTTAACAGACAAAATAACATTGTATAATTTAATGCAAATACATAAAAAAAAAATATTGTGAATAATTAAAACTTTCCAGACGTATAAAGAGTCGCGAGAACGTCATAATAGGTCATTGCATCGTCGTTTTTAAATTCCCTTTAATTAAATGGGAAGTTAGTTAAAATTTTATAAGTCTTTAGTTTCTGCCTTCTGGGTATTATAAACGATTTGGTATATTTTAATTTTTTTTTTTTTGTACGTTTCATTAAAACATTAGAAAAGTCTATCAAAAAATTCCCAAAGTACGCCTTTATTACAGACGTCATCGTCATTACGAATATATTATGAATTATAGGCGGCTACTCTATGCAATATTAAAATGGTTTCTTCGTCGCTCCAGGCACGTATACAAGGGTTTTTTTTGGTGTTCACCTGCTCCTTCCCCTTGATTTTTTTTTTAAATTATAGTAGTACTTTTCAAATTATTTAAGAAATAACAATGTTATAATTGAATTAATAACGTATGTTTTAAATTTATTATTTTTGTGATAATATAAATAATATTTTTAACTTCCTGGTAGGAATGCCGCAAATTTTATTAGTAGTTTATAAACATAAGTATCAAATGTTGACATTTAAAGTAAATTTTATATATAAGTAACTTGATGTAATTTATGATCCCCTTCTCAAAATTTTTTTGTGCATAGGTACGTACCTGCGGCGCTCAACATGTAATATGCACACAATTTATGTTTTACGATATAATATACATTATCAATCTATACAATATGATAATAATTATTTACAAATTACTCTAGACTCTAGACTACGTCTAAATCAGCAGATAATCAGTCTAGACTATATGTGTAATTCAGCAGATAATTAGTCTAGATTATGTCGAAATAGTAGGTAATTAGTTTTTAAAAACCATTGAAATTTCAACGTAAATATTTCAACGTGATTACATAAATTAAAAATTTAAAAAATGTTATCTACTTATTTAAATAAACTTCTATTAGATTTTAGATATACAATTCAGTGCTGTATAATAATAATTATTCATATAAGATATAACATATTCTTACGTACATGTTATGTTAAAATTATTATAATGTTTCATAAATATAATTGTAATAAGAATTTGTGGAAAAAGACAATTTAAATTACGAGTATAATAATTATCACTATAATTTTATATGTAAACTTTACTTTGAATGTTTGCCTAATAATTTATATTAATGCCTTTGGTATTAGCTAAAAATCTCCAAAAATAATTAATCCTGAACATTTGGGTATTGGATTGACGGTAAAATGCTCGAAATATAGATTTCTACCTTTCTTTTACAATTATATTTCTACATAACGTATATATTTGAATATTTCATAATAGTCGTAATGTTGTGAACCTTTGTTCCACATTATTATTATTATTATTATTATTATTATTATTATTATTATTATTATTAATATTATTATTATTATTGTTAATATTATTATTATTGTCATATCTGATATCTATCACATTAGATATTAAGAATACTAAGATTAATAATTATATTATTATTATTATGAACATTGTAACTTATTAGTCATTACTTGTTATTAGAATTATTTAATTATAACAATAATCTTTTATTCTTATATTCAATATTATTTACTAATTAAGAGAATATTATATACTATTTAAGACTAAATTCTAACTATTGTAAAGTAGTTGAGATTTGGTGCTAGACGCAGTTACTATGCCCGATTTCAAACAAATTGCGATATTGTTTTAAATCAAATATAATATTATTTTGTATTTATTCTTTAATCGTGTTTGACTCAACTCAACATCTAACAAAATAATTTGTAAACGGAATTAGAAACTCCGGCTTACAATATTATTTTGGCATCCCTGATGGGGATGGAAAATTTCAAGAGTAACGGAATACCGATACTCGTGAAAAACCTACGAATGACAACACAACAGTATTATATCTATTTAAATGTAAACATACTACGAATAATATTTTATTTTCAATTGTGTTTTAACCTTGTTATAGATATATTTTAAAATAATCATTATTCATTAAAATTAAAACATATATTTAAAAATATTTTATACATTTTCTGTGAGTTTTGTTTTATAAATCTATCTCATATATTTAATTTCTATGTATGGTAAGTATTAATAAATATATACTTTCTATAATAAGAAAGAAAATCATCTAATATGTACTTATGTGTCTAATGCCTAAATTCACGTAAAAAACATTTTTGGTAATTACATAATTCATAACTAGGTACCTACATATTTATTAATATTATAAAATGATACACGTTATTATTATCGGAACGGAGAAAAATAATACTTTACTAATAGTAAATAGTATTTAATAATAATATTATTATTAAGATTTGAGACATAATAAAATAAACAAATAGAATCGCGAATTAAAGAATTAAATCACCGAAAGAATAAAACATAACATTTTATTTCAAATAAAATTAAGTACTCATGATTACTTTTATAATATTTTATTAAAATATTACATTAAATTATTATAAAGGATATTAAATTTATGTACAATTTTTCTACTCGTAGTTCGTAAATCGTAGTGTTATACATTATAATAGGTATATTATTATTAATTGTTATGAAATTATATTGAACTATTGCAATGAAAACAATGACACTACGTAACATTTTTGTTGTTTATAATATTTAATTAAAAAAACGGTAAATACATATTTAACTTATGTGTATAACATTAAATTCCAGCTATTATGAAAATTTAATGATATAAATTACACTAATAATTATATATATATATTTTAAATAGGTACTCGTATATTTTTATTTTAACCTAAGATTTTGACATAAATATTCTGTTACACAAATTTACAATAATGTATATTATGTATAATATAAATATTTAATATGTATTAGTTAATATTAATAAATAATAACTTGCTGCGATTTTCAATTTTTAAGTTATAACACAATTTATTATTTATTATTATACCATTGGTGTATATAACCTATATTGTGTCCAGTCCGTCATGGGAGACACCGAATAACCCAAACGTCGTTTCTACCACTTTGTAAATGGATGCCGTATATCGCCCACACGCGGTATGCACGCACGACACAAGATATGAGTAAAATTTCGTAACAAAAGGACAGATATGGCGATATGACTGTATCGGTATCTTATAGGTATATCTTATGTCTAAATGTGACCAAGTATAGAACAAAAAAAAAAAATTAATATTTTCTTTTTCCCAAGTTAAAGGATTCAAATTCTTTGTTTATTTTGTAACTATACCCGCTGCGGAAAAAGATCATAGTCGCGCGACTGGTCACGCATTCAAAACGACTTCCTCCACCGCACCGCACGACCATGAGCCCACAACCACTTTTACATACATAACGCTCAAGCGACAACAGAGTCGCTACGTGTTTAAATTAACACAATACAATTGCAGTTGATATTTGAAACAGCGCTGTATAATTCGTTCCGGAGAACCAATCAAAAACCGGCTGCGTAAAACAGACTCAAAACGGTCCGCCGCCCGCGGCGGGTATAATAGTAGTTATTAATCACACATACGAATGATGTGGTAGTGTGGCGGGATAACCGGTTAGGTTACTTAAATCGAAAGAAAATAATATCGATATTTTAATTATAACGATAGTATCGTAACGTCCCTACGCACGACGTACGAGTCAACCGTCATGTCATTAGCTCGGCACGTTTCGATCAGGTCAGTAGTTATATATCAATAAAATATTTCGTTTTCCTGTATCTTCATTCCACGAGTTTTTTATATTATTATAACCGCAAAACAACGTTTACAAATAAACGGAAGAGAACATTATCAACATTTTTAAAATGGATGAAAACCAACTGGATTTATCGGATTTTATGAATCACTTATATAGACAAATTATACTCGTATTGACGGAAGAAAGAAGTTCTGTGATCGATAATAGTGGGAACGAGATTTTGTTGCAGACCGGTAATTTAAAATTTTATTTTTATTTTTATACGAATAGGTTCGTTGGAAAATCTACGTAACGAAAACACAAAGAGATGAAACACGATAATTTATACGATACGCCATTATATAAATATTTTAAAAACAACGTTTTCTGTTCAAAATTTCCTATGTTTTTAAATTCTAAGCGAAGCGAAGAATGTATTGGTTTCACATTGATGTGTGTTTTTTTTTGTTTAAAAATATGAAGACACTTTTACTACTCGAAATAATATGTTTCCGGTAGGATAGTGGATGCAGTTGGTGCTTTATTTAAGTCATTTTTTGTTTCTCAAAATTGACCCTAAGCGGTAGAAAAAACAACGAAAAACCCGTATTTTTCACGAAAACTATAATCTGACTGAATTTCGCTCAGAATCGTTTTTTCGAATGCAATGGTTAATCATTGCATTCAAATTCTAATTAAAATTAAACACTATGATCTGCACACCTATATCCCTGCGGCAGGAGTATCAGATCTTTTTTTTAATACATGTGTAACTACACTTTTATTAAATTTTATTTGATATAATATGATATAACAGTATATTTTAATGAATTCAAAAAGTGTCCATAGGCAAAAACTAAATAAAAACTCGTTACATTACTTAATTATAAATTATTTGTGTTTATATTGTAGATAGAGATAGACGTAAACGCATTGCAGACGGTATCCAGGATTGCATTCTATCATCACAACCATCAACAAGCACGGTAAAAGTTTTATTGCATTTGCGATAATTTTTACATTAAATTAGTGCAGAACTTTTGCGACCTAAACACCTTCTTGCAGTGGCGTGCTCAGCTTCTAAGTTATATGAAGCCAACTCAAAATCTATTACCACCCACCCCCCAATAATTTAAAAGCCACATTTTTACAAAAGAAAATTTATTAATACTTTTATTTTAAAATTATATATAAATAATCACATTTAGTTATTTAAAGAGTAACATATGTTTTAATCTATCACTAGATTTTGCATAACTAATTATTATAATTGCAGTAGGTAATCTATTTCTTATAGTCTATATAAGTTATAGATTATTTGTCGGACAAAAAATCTGATTAGAATTTTATAATTGACCACCCAACGTACAGGACCTACCCCTAATAAGCTTGATGCCTAGGCATCATTCTAGCTATATTCGGCACGCCACTGCCTTCTTGTATAATACTTATGTATCCAAAATATTTTTAGTACATACATATTATTATTTGTTAAGCCAGTCTGGCAATTGTAAATTATTATTTTGTACTATTGCAATTATTAATTATCATTTTAAAGAATCTATATATTAACGTATTTCCAAAATATTAGGAAAATCTCATGTCTCTATTTTTATAGGTGTTTAAAATTGAAATTTTAGTAAAACAATATCTATTTAAAGTATTTATATTGATTCTTCTTATTATATTCCTATATTTTGAAATAATGTTAAATACAATTTTGAAAATTTTATTGAAGCTCAAATATATTTTACTTATTTAAGTTCCAATTAATGGTGAATTATTACATTTAAGATTTTTTATTTTTATATCTGTTTAAACTTTAAAGTATAAAAAGCAACGGAAGTAGAGGTTGTGGTAGAGATACTGGTGTAAAGAGGATACCTAATGTTGAATTTTTATTATTATTTGAATGCAATGATAAATCATTATATTCTAAAAAGGTTTTTGATTAAAGTACTGTCAGATTTGGGTATTTAGGTGACTTATTTAAGGGTTTTTATAATAAATTATTTATATTGAACGTAGAGACTGATAAATGTAAAAAATTTAATCGGTACATATATTATCTGATGAACGTCGCTCAAAATAATTTTCACGAATGTAATGATTTATCATTGCGTTTAAATGTTAATCAAAATTGAACACCATTCTTTTTACACCTATATCCCTTCCTCACCACTACCCCTTCCATTGCATTTTAACTGCAAATGTACATCTCTGATGATGATAATAATAATACGATTAGATAAAAATAGAATTTAATATATGTACTATGCAAATTATTTACTGCCAATATTTTAATACAGTAAACAAGAATATTAATTGTCTTAATAAAATTGTTGAAATTAAAATTAAAATCTTATTTTTAGTAGCTACATGTTATTAAAAAAAAATATTTAAGTATGGTAGGTACCTATTATAAAAAAAAAAATTAAAAATCATTAAGGGATATTATAAAATAAAAAACACATTTTCTGAAATAAATA
>JAIUCT010000016.1:112077-127482 GCA_021307375.1 Tetraneura akinire
GTGTGTTTTCCTAAATTTTTGTGTACTTTTTATTGTTTTAAACTACAATATAACATATAAAAAATAAATTTTTATATTTTGATTTTACCCAAAGGTTATTTTCTACGAACATTTTTATATGTAATATTACATTATTATGTATTACTATTGACTTAAATAAATATTAAATAATAATAATAATACTAGGAAATTGTTCATTTGTATTTTTACTTTTACTGGTTAATGGTTATATAGTTATAGATATAATATGATATACTAAGGCCCGGTACACACGAACGATTAATAATCGGACGACATTTATATCGTATTAAAATGTTATCGTACAAACTATTACAAATTATTAAATCTAATTAAATCTGGAATATTTTTTTAATTTTAATTCTTCAATATTGGGTTTTGGCTTATAATTTTATTATCTAAATCATATTATATTACGATATTGTTAAATAGGTATACGATAATAATTTATAGAAACAGTTTAATACTACTATGTACTATCTGATCACAATTTTTATGTTTTACTAACTTATGCTGGAAATGAAAAAAAATATACAAGTAGGTAAATACAACAATGTTTATTTCTATTTTAAACAAATTTCTTAATTTTTCTTGAGTTTTCTTTTTTTTGTTGAATAGTTGATGATAACATAATTTTATTTAAATAATTTAATCTAATAAATGTACGTGTTCGAACTAAACATTGTACTACTTTTAATGGAATAGTCAGGTTTGCCTTTTGAACTTCATTCGTCAACAAGTAGCTAACTCTTCTCATTACTTGTGGTTCTTTATTTATATTAGATTTAGAAATCATTAAAAAAAACAAACTTACCTTTTCAATATTAAAATTTTTAATGGTATTGCCTAGTTTAAATTGTTGAAGCCATTTGTTTCGAAGATTGGGGTTTTTAGGAAATTTAAGTAAATGTATATTGCTTAATTTAATTAAGTCTTTTCTTTTACTGCCACTCAAACAGCCTTCTATATTATTTTTTAAGATTGACTTAGATTGAAAATGGTTACATACCCACGATGTTCTACAGCTGTTCTTAGAAATGATAACTTTTCCTCTAAAATCCATTTTTTTCCTTTTTTTGTCGGAGTAGCTGCTGAGCCTGTTTTCTTATTTTTTTTCCTATCATATGTATCTTTTATATTTCTCCAGCGCTTTTTGCATTTATCAACTGCAAACAAGGTTATAAGTGATAACAAACTGGTAATATTATTTTTTCTAGGTATTTGGCAACTGGTGAATCTTTTTTTTGAAAATTTTATCACACATATAGTACATAAATAAATACTCTATATAATTTTTATATAATTAAATTTTCAAAATTTTTAAAAATATTTGTCAATTTTATTTAACATTATTGTAAAATATTGTAATATAATAAGAAAAATCCATATAAATAATTTAAATATTGATTTTACTGAAATTTCAAGTTAAACTGGCTATAAAAAAAAATTGAGTATAAATATTTTTCTAATATTTTGATATGATGTTTAGTAATATGTATAATACGAGTATATACTTGAGTAAAATTTTCAGACCTTAATATCATAAATTTTCAATTTTATCAAACAATATATACATCAAAACGAGAATGTTACAAAATATTCAAAGTCCGATATTTTGTAGAAAACTTAACGTAACGAATCCAAAATTTTACCACATATATATAATAGCTATGTGAACACCTAAAATTTTTTTCAAGTCTCTAACATAAAAATTGCTTGAGTTATAGTGAAATATTAAAATCGAATTCGTCGAAATTTCAGTTTTCATGAAAAATGCCGTTTTTTCTTCATTTTTTCGTCGTTTTTTGAGAAATTCGAAAAATTACCTAAAAAGTACAAACTACATCCACTTTCCTACCAACATATGCTATTTGTATAAATCGGAGCATTAGTTCGGGTAGTAAAAGTGTCTTCATACTTGAAAACAAAAAGAGAAAACACACATCCTAGTAAAACCAATACATAAACGGCTATAAACATTCTAAAATTGAAAGAAACTATTTGAAAATTTTTATAATTTATAATTTATACTTAATTATATATTATAATTAAAATTATAATTTGTATGTAACTTACTTGGTTTTCCAACTTTATTGGCGATCTCAGCCCATATATTGCCCTTGATCCTTTGGTCCTTGTAGTCCGCATGTGATAGCTGCCACAGTGAAGGATAATTTGCCACTTTTTCAAGCAAAATTGTATCATCGGCTTCAGAAAATAAAAGAGCCATCTTGGACGTGCCACGTAGTTTTCAAAATATTCACAATAAACGTTAACGATTGAGGATTATATTCAACCTTCTCCCGTATGACTATTCAAGACGTACGAGCAACGATCTTAGACTTATAATATATAGACCGCGCATTACACTCGATTTGTGTATAACCTATAACACCTTGAAGCTAACATATGTGCGAGAGAGACAGACTCTGACATTACTTTTTCAAGGAGTTTATAAGCAATTTCTACAAACTCTTTGAGATTATAAATATTTATATTAGATAAAATAATGATAACAAAATTAAATACAAAATAATTAAAATTTTGAATTTTCATTTTCTATATTTCTATAAGTATAAAATTACGTATATTTGCCATAGAAAAGTAAATATAATAGAAAGAGCACTATCAGCAAATAATTTGTTGACGCATTAGCGCTCACTGTGGTTGTCTACAATAAATAATAAGATATACCTTTTACTTTATAAAAAAAAATAAATAAAACGATCAAATAGAATATAAATTTTTTAATAACAAAATGCAAAACACATATAAATAAATATATTATATAAATTAAGAGAATTAATATATTAATAAAACATATATACAACAAATAAAAATATATAAACATATAATTACAAGTTTCACAAGTTGTGTACAGCTTATTTGAATTTGTAAATTATAAAATATTAATTAAAATTGCAAATGCAAAACACATAAATAAATATATTATATATGTATATTGTATATAAATTAAGAAAATTAATATATAAATAAATATATTATAGATATATACAAATTAATAAAATTAATGTATTAATACATATATTATATAAATTAAGAAAATTAATATATTAATAAAACATATATACAACAAATAAAAATATATAAATAAACATCTAATTACAAGTTTTACAAGTTTCACAAGTTGTGTACCACTTATTTTGTAAATTTAATTTGTAAATTATAAAATATTAATTATGATTTATGAAGTAATAAGTTTGTTACAATTTTTCAAAATCTTTTGCTTTTTAATTTATTATGTTTATAATATTGTTCAGCAACACTAAAAATTAGGTCACTTTCAGAACATGGAGATTTTAACTTTTCTCCTTTTAATAATCTATTAACATTAGATATAAAAGCAAACATTAAGACTCGGAATGAACAATTTAAAAATAAAGACTTTGTATTGTGAATTGTGCATAAATTATTAAATTTAATTTTAGGTTTAATGATACTAATGAAAAGTTGTTTAATATTTGGTTGGTGAAATATTGTATTAATGTTAGAATTGAATTCATTTAAAATTAAACTATATACATTAGTTGAAATTATTGATGGAGTCCGTAAATTAGAATTTATATATTGCGAGCTTGAATGATTTGATCATTTCTTACATTATTTGAACTTAAAATTTGCATACAAAATTTACAATTAGAAGTTTTTTTTTTATTTGATTTACAATTGCACCAGCTATATAATATGTTTGACATGCTACGGCTAATTTTGATTTTGGAGAGATTTTAATATTTTGTTTTATCGGAGTATTAGATACTTTATGATTTGAACTAATTACTGCATTAATAGATAATAATTGTTTAAGATTAGTTAAATTTTCACAGTTGTCTGCTTGGCAATTTGCTCCTACCGAATGAGATGATATTAAATTGTTTATAATTAATGATTTGAAAGAACTTTGAAAATGGAAACATGTTGGGTTTATATTTCTTAAACCATGATTGCGAATTTGGCAAAAAAATTTTCAATGAGATCTTAGTTAAATGATCGTAAAGTTATGAATTTAAAACCTTGATTTAGTAATTTTTTACATAAATATTTAAAACCTTTTATTGTTCTAATCCAGTTTTTAATGGTAGGAGGAACTTTAGTTTTGAAATGCATGGTTTCTAGAACCATCAACGCTTGATTCCAAAATGTCCAATGGGCTGATGTAGCTGTTACAGCACTCCTTAATTCTTTACCCGGTTGTTTACTTGTAGAATTACTGTTCACACTATCAAATAGTTTATCAATAAAAAGAAGAAGTTTTGATGTACCGATTGCTTCTGTATTGAGTTTATCTTTATTATCACCTGTAACATATAAATTAGAATACAATATAAGGTATAGAATTTAAAATTATTTAATTTGTTACTAACCTGACCATTCAGAGAGCAAAAGCTTCCAATTCTTTGGCTAAACACTTGGCTAGCAACTGACACTTTCATCTTACGTATCTTGTCAGGATATATGTGTGAATCAGTTAATTTTGGAGCCATTCTTTCACCAATTTTCAGACGACATTTGTCAATTTCATAAAATCGTATTATATCTTTCCATCTTGCAGTTCTTGCTATATCATCAATGGAAAATGTCAAATCTGCAGCGATTAAATTATTTCGAATTCCTTTTAACAAGTGTGGGGGATCGAATAATGGAACTATTTATTTATTTTTAATTTCAAATCTAAAAGATCTCTTTTTCATACCCTTTTTATTATAATCTTCTATAGTCTCATGCATTAGAATATTAATAGCTGCTATATTAGTACATGCTTGTTCACATACAGTAGCAACAATATTCAATCCAGTTGATTGAATTGCACAGATAATTTCTTTAAGTGCAATTACAAGATCAGGAGTTTTAATACCATGCTGAGTGAAATAATATCCTATAGGTTGTTTGTATTTACGTTTAACTCCTTTAATCATAAATGTAAGTGCTTTATCAGCAAATTTCATTCTACGAATATGTTTTCCAATGTCTTCAACACCTATTACCTCATCATTTGATTCAGAATATTGCACTCCAGCAGCCAAAGAAATTTCATCAAATAATAAAATACATGTTTTATCCAAAGGATTTTTAAAATTACTGACTGTTAGCTTTACGTGTTCAATTATTTGATCATTTATTCCAGGTTCTAATGGAATTCTCCGTAGTAAATCCATCAATGTTTTTCTGGATGGTAAAGCAAAAACTTTGGATATTACTCTATAAGCCTTTGCACTACTTTTGTATACAGAAAGCGCAAATATTTTGTCATCTAACGTAAATCTTCTACCACGAGGACTAACACTCTGCGATTTTAATTGACTTGTAATAAATTTCTTTGTAATTTCATTCATATTGTTCATTAATAAATTATGATCATTTATATATTTATCTGCTTTTAACAATCTCTCTTTAGTATTTAGGTGTCTTTGTTTTACTACTGATAATGTTTTTTTTAAAATTTACAATAGCCCTGTGAAGTATCTGTTTTCTCGGGGTTAAATTTTTACTTCTTGTTATGTTAATATCCCTCAACTAGCTTCTTGGTTTCTTTTTATGAATTGAAAAACTGCCTTCATGTGTAAATGGATATTTATCAATTTGGCCAATTGGCTGTATACCATGCAGATCAATTTCTACTGAAACAATATTAAAGGTTAATGTAATATAAATACATTTACTATATAATATTATAGATTATAGTATAATACTAACCATTACTGTCGAAAGATGTCTTTACTTTAATACATCTATCAATATTATTTGAGTATCTTGAACAAGATGCAATTTGACCATTCAAATCAAATTCAATTGGTTGTATACCATCACCATCAGAATTCATATCATTTGTTAATCCTGAAGAAGCAGTGGATTGTTCAAAACCTACAAATTTTTATAATAAATAACACTGGCCATTTTTATTTCAATTTATGCAGATTATTAAGGTAATGTCAAGTTTAAAACTACAGACAAATTTATTACCACCAAACTTTCAGCGTAGGTATAATAAATTAATAAACAATATTAAAATATATAATATTATTATTAGTTATTATTACATATAAAATAAAATGTTAAAATGCGTTCAAACTATTCCAAGTTTACAAAAAAAAAGCAATAACAGAAACAAAACTAACTAGTTAATTTAATAAAGAAACATAAATTAAATTCAAATTACCAGAATAATGATTGGATCATATTACACTAATTTACATTTAAGACTTAAGTTCGATAGATTTAGTAGTTACTATATAACTACATAATATTAAATTAATATAAACACATTTTATCAAAGTACAACTATAGATATTAAGTATTTATAATTAAGTTAATATCAACTCCACACAATATTGAAACATGAAACTAAATACATTTATAATAATAATAATTATTATTTATTTATTTATTTATTTATTGAATAAACGGGCGTGAGAAAATTAGGACCAATAATCTGGAGAGTTGGATGAAATATATCCTCTTTGACTATTGGAAAGTTACTTTTAGAAACTATAAGATCAGATCTATTAGAGAAAACCAAATCAAGAATATTATGGTAATGGTTTTTTATTAAATTAAATTGAAACAGCTCTAGTAATACTACAGATTCTTGTAATAAGTCAGCTTTACTACATTTCGACCCATTAATTATAGAATGAGAACTAGAGTTTATCCAAGATATATTAGGTAAGTTAAAATCACCAGCTTCAATTAAAATAGAATCAGGATAATTAATATTTAAATTTTCAATTACAGTACAATAATTATGAAACTGATCAAGAGTGCTTTTAGGAGGGATGTAACATGAGTGGATTATCAATTGAGTATTATGGATACTGACCATTATTGATAAATACTCACAGTTAATATTGGTAGAAGGAATGAGTCGAGAGAAATATTTTTTATTAATTGCAATTAAAATACCACCGCCTTTTTTAAAAATACTATTATTAGAATTACGATCTGATCTATATATATTATAGTCTAACATACCTAACTCAGCATCATATATATCAGAAGTTAACCAGGTCTCTGTTAAAATGAAATAATCAAAGTGGTTTAAACTAAGCATATTTAAAGAAATATTTGACAATTTAGTTTTCAACCCACGAACATTTTGGTAGAATCCAGAAAAACCATTAATATTACTTTAATAATTATAACTACTACTATTATAAGCATTACTTAAATTATCACAATTATTATTGATACAAAAGTTATTAGAACTTGAGCGGACAATTAGTTTTTTTTTACCAGAGTTGGAGAACCATGAACGAATTTAATAACCCATGATTTCTCTTTTAAGACTGAATTTCTTTGGTCACGTTCTTTTTTCATGGATGATAGGATTTCTCTTTGATAGAATGTGAGATCCCAGGTTATCCAAATATTTTTCCATTCTGGAGACTCATAAAGCAGTTTTTTTTGGTTTAAGTACTGAGAAGACTGCACCCGACGATTCTAGCTCGATACGAATTGGCCTAGGTTTATTACATAGTATTCCTAGTCGGTTCACTGAGGAGATAGGTGGTCGTAACTTTATGACATTGAATAATTCGTCAACAAGGTTATTATCACTTGATGACTCAGGAGCATTAAATATAATTATATTAGGAGATTTTGAATCTCTTTCTTTAATTTCACGAACAAGGTCGATAGAAATAGGGTGTTGGTATGGGTTAGAAATTTGCGGTGTGTTGTTAGATCAGAGATCATCGATTTCTTTTCTAAGTTCACAATTTTCCTTTTTTAGTGCTAAAATGTCAGATGCAAGAGAATCAGTTTTTTCCAAAATCCTGATAGATGTTTGTTCTTGTGATAGAAGTTTAGTTTTAATAGATTGGATTTCAGAATGTAAGCATTTAAGAGAGTTCATAACATCTTTAATAGAATATTCATTAGATTGTTTATTCGAGCCAAAAATTTGAGCTGTTTTGGCTGGTGGAGTTAGCGGCATGTTAGCGAAAAGCTTAAATATTTAATTAATACGTAAATTATATTTTATAGGATATACCTACGGTAAGAAATATACGAATATACGTGTATAATTGTAAATAATACTAAAAATGCCACGGATGTGTGTGCAAAACTCGTAAAATAAAAAATTTAAAAGAAATAATAATGTGAAAAAAATCCCATTTATTTCTAAAATTATATTTTGAATAAAACAAAATATTATTTTATTTACGTTTTTTCCTCAAATATTTCTTAAATTTATAGGTATGTTTTTAAAGGAATAATAATACAAAAATTATTAAATATGATAAACTGTGCAGTTGCAAATGTATAATGTTATAATATAATAAATGCAAACAGAAATTAAATAATATTTTATGTAATAGGTACTGTAATATGCATTAATGAATTTTATAATAGTTGTAATAATCATATTTAAACAATTTTTAAAATTAAATTAAATGACTTAACTTTTATAAAAATAATATAATTACATATATGTATAAATCAATTCTTACCTGTTTGGACAATTTAGCATTCATTATGATATTACGATTGATTGCTGATACAGATAGTTCATTGTCAAATGGTAAATTTAAAGTTGGAATAGCATCCTTTTTTAACTTGCGAACTCTAGGAGTATATGCTAAAAAGTTTTGAATATTATTTTATGGAATAGGTATTATTTATTAGATAAAAAGTACTTTGTTGATGATTATCTAAGAGTTCCGCTTTCAGATCACGAACAAAAGTATCTGAATCAAAATTAATTGAGCAAATGTAAGACGTTTGTGGATTCCACTTATCGCCTCTTTTACTTTTTTGAGCCCAAATATTTTGTCGCTTTAAACCAACCTAAAAGTAGATAAATTAAATGAAAATTAAGTTTTTCGTTGTAATAGTATTGAAGTATTTTCAATCTAGATATGATATGCGTATTTTAAGTAACTTAAAAATTAAATTAATTTAAAGTTGGACAAGTAATAAGTTGTCTAGTCTTAATAAGCATTTCATGACATAAGTGTATACTTGAATTCATTAAAATGCAGGGAAAAATTTAAGAAATATGCAAATCATAAGAAAAATGATTTCATAAAGTGTAACTGCAAGAAAAATGAATTATTATATAAATCAATATTTCATATAAGTTTATACCTTATTCAGAGTTATTCTTACAATCTAATAAATAATTAGTCTTCAAAATGTTTAAGTATTAATTTAAGTATGTAATAATAAATAAATATTCTAATTTAATGTATATTAATCAATTTTTCAATATAATTCTAATTTTAATTAAATTTTAATTAAATTTTTTAATTCTAATTTCTAATATAATTCTATGTAAAAATGCATTCCAATAAATAATATTTATAGTTGTATATATAAGAATTGAAATTAAATATTATGTAAAATAATTTATTTAAAATTATAATATATTTGTAGATTTTACAAACTAACCCAGCATTTTAAATATTGTATATTAATGTACATTAATCAATTTATTAGGTACATTAACAGTAATATTAAATTGCCATCTTTAAAATTTTGTTTATTATTTATTTTATCAATTATGTTATATTATTTTCCTTATGAAGCTCCACAATATTTTGGTACTCAAAAAAATATACACAATTTACATTATATTTTATAACAATATAATGTGTTGAAAAAATAGTTTATCTTATTATTCACGTTTATGGTAGAAGATACAGATGTCTTTCCCAAAAATCAATAATATTTAATAAGTGCCTCTCACTTTAACCGTGTAAAACAACTCACTATTAATAAATTTATATATGCTTATAAGTGTTCAATATCTGACCACTGTGGAATATGCTGTAATAGAGTTTCCATTTTTATCTAATGAAAGTCATTATTTTAAAAATAATTATTTAATCAATTTTTATATCAACTATATTGTATTAAAAATAAATTATATAATTATTTAGACTATAGACCCATAATAATATAATTATAATTTATGATTTAGTTATTAGTAAATTATATAATAATATAATATTTTATGGTTATCAACTGGATTTATTTTAGTAATATATGAATCTAAATAATTACTACCTACATAATTTACTACATATTGAGTAGATATATTTTCTCGAAGATATAATTATTAATTATTCATCCTATGAATTATGTTCTGTGAATAGTATCAATTTTTAATATAAGTAACGATTTGTTAGTTTGTCTCATGAAATTTATTTTTAAATTTGTAAACAAAAATCAAAATTAGTTTCCCAACCTGTATGTAAAAACTTGATATAACGCCTATTAACGTACCTAGTTAGTTTTAAATTTAACCTTATATCACAATTCCTACATAGAAATTATTGTTACGTTGAATGTTATATAAACAAAGACAGTAAACCATGGACTACCACTAACATTCTCTTAAATTAACTTTTTTCTAATATAATATTCTTAACCTAGGTATACACCTATTTTAGATAGGTGTAAAATTGTATTTACCGATATCTGTTAATTGTAATTTGTAATACTTTTCCAATGATCCCTGATATTTGTAATCTTTTTCTCCAGACACCCTGTTATTTGTTTAATTATTGTTTTTGTTGTTGTAGTGGAATTAACATTCCAACAACCTAATAAACAATAATAATTAATAATTTTCACATTTATAAAGTACTAAATTATAGCTTGCTGATACTAATATATAAGTGTAACGAATCACCTGCATTTTAACTGTACTTTAGTATATAAATTAATAATATTTGATGGAGGATGGTTTGAATTACAAACATACGATGTTCATAAATTAAACTAAATATCTTCGTCTTGAATCAAATTTCAGTTTCTCCGTATGGTGCTGACATTAGTCGATATGTTAACGGGGACGGCATTCTCTTGAACACTTTGCGCTGTTTATTTCAATTTACCTAATGGTGAAGAACTAATAATTTTGTATTATAAAAAGTGTTAATAAAATAATAATGAAAAATATTTACGAATTACTTACGAATTTAATAATATTTATCATAAATTAATATAAATAAAAATCAATACCTAATCATTATTAGTGGACGAAATTTCGTTATCAGATAAGAGCATTTTTGAAAAAATTCAAATTTTAAAATTTAAAATTAGTATTATTATTATTATTATTTGGGATACGTCTACAACGTCAAACTTTGAGAGGCGTTTAATATTTATATGATAAATTAAATTTTTTTATTTGTGATTTGCCTTATGGATGCATATGCATACTTTTTATAATATTATTAATATTGTAAAATTCATACCTACGAAATATTACATGTTATATAATATATTATTTTTTATTTTATCTATAGTGTAATTATTTATTTTTATATATTATCAGAAAAGAAATAATAATCAAAGAAACTAATATAATATAAATGTAAATATAATTTATTAACAATATTAGATTATTTTATTAAATTTTTAACACATGAATATATCTTAAAAACAATAGAATAAAAATATAAAATTATCGAGGACAAGGGTCGTATAAACATGAATATCACTCTATATACCGATTACCTGTGTTCAATATAATATATTAAGGTGGTTCAAGTCGGTCATTTTCTAAGGAGTTTTGTATCGGCAATTATTATGGTCAGAATACGATTGAGTACGATTGGACCTTTTTTGTGTACGATTGAGCACACACTATTGTTAACAATGACTAGCTACCTGCACCCGAAAAACAACACGATTGAGCACTATTTCTTGTGCGGCGTTGCCATATTTATTTTGCACGTAATATTGTAATAATAATATAAATAAAAAAAAATAAAGTCGTAGTTTATGTAAGAAAAAAAAATTAAATAAAATTAAAAATTAATTATTAAAATTTTCATTGGTTAGTTCAAAAATACAAAGGTCTCGCGAAACAAGCTTTTAGGTCACACGAAATCACTGCCTATCCGCACCAATATCCGTTCAATGGGTAGTTATTAGGTAGGTATGCTTTAGTCCCTTGGGGCGTAGCCCCATCCACACGAAAAGTGCCGCAAAGCGGCGCTTGAGGAAGTGAGCGAAGCCGGCTGGCGTAGCGAGCGTCCCTTCCACTTGAAAAGAACGATTTATCGGAAATTAATATTAACATAACATATAGTGTTAAAATATCTAGATGAAAATTGTACTATACGAGTATATCTTTTCGAAATGAAAGAAGTTTGGCAACGTTTTCAATATTTCAAAAATATTTTTAAATATTGAACGTGCTCAATCGTAAGGTCAAAAAGCAGGTAAAAAAACGTACCATGCTCAATCGTATGGCATCCATTATTATACTTCATATAAAGAATAATGTCTATGTGTGCAAAGTAAATGAACATTTGTGTGAGTGAGCTACGTACCGTACCCCGCGACCCTCACTACAACCGCGCGAACAGCTGCCACAACATAATACGAGTATTATTAAAATAAATCAATTTTATGCCGTATACGGTATGCGTATTTCCCGACCATAGCTTAATTCAGCACCATGGGCAGAGCTAAAACCTTTAAACATCATTTTCGTATATTTTTACGGATCCTATGTGGATTTAGCACTCCGCACTGAATTCACATAGGGTCGGTAATTTTTTTTGGATGTTCACATAGCTACTACGTATATGTGTTAAAATTTTGGTACCGTTACGTTCATTTTTCTACAAAATATTGGACATAGAATATTTCGTAAAATTCTCGTTTTTACGTATATAATGTTTGATAAAATTGGCAATTTTTGGTATTAGGTGCTGAAAATTTTACTGAAGTATACTTACATATTACATAGTAATGTTAGTATACTAACATCATACAAAAATATTAGAAAAATCCCTAATCTCAATTTTTTTTTATAGCTGTTTTAAGTTGATATTTTTAGTTCAAACGAAAATTATAATCTGACTGAACTTCGCTCAGAATCGTTTTTTCGAATGCAATGGTTTATCATTGCATTCAAATTCTAAGTAAAATTAAACGCTATGATCCGCACACCTGTATCCTGTGCGGCAGGAGTATCAGCTCTTTTTTTCAATTAAAAATACTAATAATATTAATAATAATATACATTTTTTATTTACATTTTTTATCGAGTCATCTAATTTTCAAAAAGATAGTAACTTGCATGTTGCATCGCACCTATGTAACTAGGAAGAGTAATGTTTATCGTAATTACGCAAAACTGGTATATAGCGGACTCGCGCGTGAAAAATACAAATGAATACATGATTACACCTAAAACCACCAAATTTACCATAGTTATAAAATATTAAGTAGGTATTCAATAAAATAATATATAAAGGAAGTTATTTAAAATCTAATAATTTTGGTACTCGTCAATCAAAATGTTTATAATGTGCATTTTGCATTTTGCATATAAAATAATATTATATTCATACATAAATCTTTGTATTAATTTCATAGTGGTATAACAATAACATCATTGATTATAAAATGCTGCAATAAAATATACCTTCTAATGACAGATGTTACAATAAAATAAAGTCTATAATAATATTGTTTTCCTAGTCTACCTGCTACATAAAAATGTGTCTTTACTCTATATGTGTGTGAGTGCGCGTATTTAGGTGGGGTGTTCTCTTCAACCACAACGTTCTCGTACGCGCATGCACATGTCAATGATTACAAAATACGGCCGCTTAAAAAATCAAATATGGACAAAAACATGTTTCCGCTGTGACAAAATTGTGAGAGTTTGGCTGATCCGATTTAAATTCTGTAAAAACCTCAAGATAGCTAATATCTCATTTAGGGAATAATCGAGACGTTTTTCATTATATGCATTTCCGCATTAGATATACGCAAGTATAAAATGTTAAAAATTTAAAAATTTTGGTTTGTTATATCTAACTAAAAAATTTGTATTTCGAAAAACCCCTCTATTATTCCCTAAAGAAGTATTTAAGCTATCTTGAGGTTTTTACAGAATTAAAATCGGATCAGCCAAACTCTCACAATTTTGTCACAGCGGAAGGGCTAAAAAGCTATTTTTTTAACCGACTGGAACCACCTTAATCGTATTATTTTTATGTGTGTGTGTATCGTCGAAACGTTAACCTTGAATCGTTATTGCGGCCCCGGAGCCCGGACTACTCGTTGAATGTTATCGAAAGGAATGTTATATGTAATATAATATATTATGGTAATGGTGTAAAGAGCAAAGAAATGGTAGTGGAGTGGTAGCATACGACTTTGGAACATCAAGATTGCTCAGGACTGCAATAACTCGTTTGTGCAGTATATATACCATATAGGCGTAATTCTAATATGCCTGTATCGTAGTAAAGATTTTTAAAATCAACTATATACACATACAAGGGTTCTCAACCTTTTTTTATACTACTCAAAACATCACGTCTGTATTTTTCCACGCTTTTTTTTAATAAATACAATATAAAGTAAACTAAAATAATTTATGTACTGTATTTGTGTTGTTTATTTTGATACAATTTTTATTATAATTTAAATTATATATATATTATATAATAGAATTATTAATTGTATAATAGTTTTTTATCGTTTATTATGTATAACCTACAACTGCGTAGAGTCTATCTAATACTTCCATAAAATAAGTATCAAATTAAATGTTTAAATTTCCAATTGACCCATAAGAAATTGGGCCATGACTCATAAGTATTAAAAAATATTATTTATTAAGGCGGTTAGAACTGTTAGAAGTCGATATTATTTTCAAGAATTTAGATCAATAAGCAAAAGAATAATTAAGTCCCTTCCAATTGTTCAATTTTAATTTTGAAAAAATATTTGAACTTGTCAAACTTTTTTCTATGTTATGTAGAAAATAGTTTTTTTATTTTTTCTATTTTATATATTTAAAAAAAAAACATAATAGAAGATAATGATTTGATTTTTAAAAATTAACATTATATCTTGACATTTTTCATTAAATAATAATCAAATAATTATTTACTTAATTAATTCTTTATATTATTATATAATAAAACTTTCAATTAAAAAATAAATAATATTATCAATATAGTGTAATTTATTGTGATTCTCGGTTAAGTTTTTTGTCAAAGTTTCCTACATTATTTTTTGAAGATAATTAGAATATTAATTACAACAAATTATAATTTCGATTTTTCAAGATTATCTTTCTGTTCAATCTAAGTTCAAATCGAAGTAATTAAATTCATTAAGTTCATTATATCAATATCGTTGATTAATTTTACAACAAATTGTCTTCGAAATAACAAAAACAATGTTTTTTTTTTTAATTGAACTATTTATTTGATATACAATTTCATTGTTTGTTATAGTAAATTTATTTGGAATGGTGAATCCGCAGCAAATTAAAATCTCATAGGTAATCGAAATGATTTTTCATTAATTTTTAATAATTATTTCAACGCATATATACTGTTTGTAATATAATCTGCTTTTCGCACCACTTGGTGATACTAGGGA
>JAIUCT010000016.1:132482-144437 GCA_021307375.1 Tetraneura akinire
TTATTTATATTTGTTATCTGTTGTGTATTAAAGGTCTCCACACACTGCCGCGGTGGCGGTGGCGGTGGCGGTAGCGGTGGCGGTGGCGGTAAAATGATATACACGTATTTGATACTAGACCTACACACCGGCGCGGTGAAATCGGCGGTGAATATCGCGGTACATTACCGCGGCGGAAAATTGTGTCCGGACCAATTTCACCGCCGCGGTGACAGCTATATTATTATTATTATATTATATTAATATAATATCTATATGTATTTTTCCGTATATTATATTATAATTCTGCCAAAGTTTCATATAAGGTAATATACAGGGCTGGATTTGGGGGTGTGGTGGTACGCGGGGAGGGGGGGTACCTCTTAGATTTTTTTTTAGCGTACCCCTACTATTTATTATATACATACAATGTATTTTGTATTTTTATTTAATATACAATGTATTTTGTAATAATAAACATTTAATTACAATTTGTGACTAAAAACCAATGATTTTAAATTTATAATATAATATTATATATTATATATTGTACATATGTCACCGCCACCGCCACCGCTGCAATGTGCGCGATCGTTACCGCCACCGCTACCGCCACCGCTACCGCTACCGCCACCGCCACCGCCACCGCGGCAGTGTGTGGAGACCTTTATTATTATTATTAATTTTTCCCCCCTGCTGGCCGGCACCATTTGTCTCCCTAACCCTCATTATCAATTGTGCCCCCATTATTTTAATTTTGGTTTTAATAGTAGTCCGCTAAAAACGGCAAATTTAAATTCGCGTATTTATTTAATTTATTTTTTATTTATATTATTCATCTATATACAATCCATAACATTTTCGTAAACATATACTCTGTTCTAAAAGAGAAGACACGAAGCGGTGACCAGTTTTCGTTCGGCGGCGCGCATTCCCCACCTACTCCGATAAATGCACGTATGCTCACCAGCGACCTCTGACACCCAGCTGCATCGTTAAAAACCATTATACGGCGCGCTTGGATTGTTGACATCTATGACACTTGGCGAATATACGTATAACCTGTCACCTGATCACCTAACCGTGCAAGTGTACACGACTATTGTGTGCCGCATATTAATTATGGTGTATACATCGTCGGCAATGATCGGAAATGATCGGCCATCATTCGCTATGCGCAGAACCCGTGTCTTCTCTTTTGGAACAGAGTATAGATATAAATATAATTAAATATATATAAAATTAGTTAAAGAGAACAATTTATTGTATTCTAGTCCGAAATCAACAACAATATCAACCCTGACTAATTCAATCTAACCTAACCTATGATGATCTTAATGATAAATTGGTACCTATAGTAAAACAAATAAAATTCATTATACTGCATTACGATAAATAATAATTGATAACCAAAATATCGGTTAAGATTTTATTAAATTGAATTAATATAACATTAAAGGCCAGTTAAATTACTAAACATATATAAACGATAACATTGATTGTATTCACATGGTAACGATATAGATATAGGTAATTAATTATTATAAAACATTTTATAATAAATTAAATTTCAAAATAAGAGTATATTTTAATAACAAAGAATAAATCAATGATCCAAATGTTAACACAATTTTAATAATTCGTTAAGCATTATTAATTTATAATAGATTAAAAAATAATTATATTATTATTCAATTAAGGATCTACCTACTGTGATGGATAACTTATTAGTCAATTTGAGAACTGAAACATATCATTTTCTCGTATTAGGGTTATGTTAAGTTTAAGTCATCAAATTAATAAAGTAATACATTGACGGTTAATAGATTCCAACAAACAAAAACATTAATTAAATTACAAGAAGTAAAAATATAGTCAATTAACATTTGAATTATTGATTAATGAGATTTTATAATTGTATAATTTATTTATTATTAGTAAAGTACATAAATTACTAATCTCTTACCATCTCTTAAGATCAAATATAATTATTTCAAATTTGTCTTCTACGTTTTTAAATTATTTAACTAACTTTTAATATTATGTTGAATATATAATTAAGTTAATTCATAATCTACATTAAGATTATCCACAAAATAATATGAACGTGACATCTCAAATATGGTTAATCAACTACTATTACACTGAAAGGTAATCACAATCACCAGGAATAAAATTTTGATGTAATTATTACTCGGCTAATTGATGTTAAGTTTCGTCTTAGACTTACGAAAACGATTCTTGAAATGAATGAAACAAACATTACGCTTTCGATGATAAGTTATGTTGAATGATATTGGATTAATCCACAGTGGGTAAATTTTAAATGGTATATCACGAAAAAAAATAAAGAACGAATATAAATAAATACAACAACACTGTAAATATATTAATTACAACATTGTAGTCAGGTGAGTATATAAATTAGTAATTACTCATTATTCCGTTTTTCCCTTTATATATTTTACTTTAATCTGAATCCGTTTTGTAAAATATCTAATTGGAAAAACAAATTCTAGTTTTATACTAATAAGCAGTATGTAATTTATGGGCAGTTTATTTGGTTAGTTGTTATTGAAAAATAATTCTGTACTCTATTGAAAATATAATTTTGCTAACAACGCAGACTTAGGTAGGTACTTCTATAAATTTTGACTAAACGAAAATTATATGTTATCCTCCGTAAGACGCAACAATCTCAATGTTGTTTGCATCGATTGCAATTGCAATAATTGCGCAAATGATGAGTGTTTTTCTTCGTATTCACTGTGTGGAAATTTCAACACTTCACTGTAAAAAAAGAATAAAGAATGATAATAAATAAATACACAACCCTAAATTAATTAATTACTACATAGTACTCAGGGGGAGTATATAAATATTATAGTGATTACAAATTAAACCGTTTTTCTCTCTATATATTTTACTTTATATTATTTATTAATCTATTTATTTTACTTTTTATTTCGTTTACATGTTAACGATATATGAGGATATTAAAATGTTATGTTAAATTGAAATCTATATTTGTCTAATTAATATATTGTAGCTTGTTGGACCAATTCACTAAACATATATTATAATATTCGAATTAAAGTGTTTTTCATTTGGCCAATCTATGTATATCATAAATCATCAATTATATTATTTCATGTTTCTAAAAAGTTGCAATATTTTAATCCGCTTTTTCGTTTCTATACCTATATATTATAAAGTACAATATAATTATTAACATATAATTTATATATATATATGGATATTAATTAATTATTTGTAAACTTGTTTATAAAGTAAATAAATATATATTATTTTCTAAAAATCAATTATTCAAATATCTATTTAACGATCTATGTGACCGCGGGTCTGACGCTGAATAATATATTATATTCTCCTATAAATGAATTCTTTCAAAGTAAGCAATTAGTGTCACGAAATTTAATGTAATGATCGTTCAAAAAAAACATATATATTTCTTTTTAAATAAGTTTGCAATTACTAAAGTTATTATTAGCCACCTTTAAGATAGAATTTTTAATAGTTATTTAGAATATCTGCAAAATTTATTTTCTTAAAATTTTTTATAATTATTAAGCTGTTTTCTTCATTTTGCTTCATCTTAATTTTAATATTATATTTATACGCAAATATTTTATATTAAAATTCTTGTGCATAAAAAGTTACGTGTTCTGACAAAGTCAAAACGATTAAGCAAAAGTCCAGAGTAAAAAATAAAATTTGTATTTTTCTTATCTGGCAATACTTCTCATTCCGCACCCGATTTTCGATCAGAGATAAAATTTAGTGTTGTCGAGTTGAATTACACACTGTTAATAATTGGAAGTTATGCAACAATACAATATCGTTTTTTATGCCATAATATTGGCATATTATATTTTATTATGTATAATTCGTAGTTTAATATGAACGCGAAAGAAAATGTGTTTTAAAAATCTGCGTACATATTATACTCGAATATCGTAATATATACGTAGTCTTTAGGAAGGAGATGAAAAACAATTTTTACGTATATATTTTTTGAACTCATTTTATCTTGTTTTAGTGAACCGAGATAACGAACGTATTATCGAGGTTTGTAATAATATAGCATAATTCCGGTATGTATGCCCGGTTATTACCGGTTTCCATTGAATTCATTATTATGTGTATTATTTTAATAAAATTTATAAGTTTCATTATTTAAATCAATTGTCAAAACTCCATTAATCAATGTTCAAACTTATAGTATACATTTTATAGTACCTATCATCTATCAACTATATTAACTTATTTTACAAAGAAATTGTCTTCAATGTAGGTAGTAAACACAATTTTTTTTTTATTACATAATTTTTTGATATAGAATTTTACAATTTGAAATTTTCTATTTTCAGCAAATTCAAGTCTCATAATCGAAATACTTTTGTTTATACATTTTCAATAATTACTTCAATGTTCATAAATATTATAGGTAATTGAAAAGTAGAGAGCGAGAACAATTATTATTGTAGTTTAGTCGTAACTCAACATTAATGTGAATCCTGACTAATTCAATCACAAAGATCCTCCTAATGATTCGTTGAGTGTAGTAAAACTGATAAAATGCATTATACTATTATTTAGAGCAATAATATTTGATAACCTAACTATAGGTTGAGATCTCTTTAAATTTAATCAATATTGAACGGTGGTTACTTTATGAGACATGTATGAACGCATGTATGAAGACATGTATGCATCTTTGATTGCATTCACATGGTAACGATAAAGATAAGTAATTAATTATAACATTTTTATTATAAATTAAATTTCAAAATCATAATAATATAATTTAATTAATAATCTAAATGTTAATACATACCATAATTCATTGAGCATTATAATAGATTAATAATATTATATAATAATATAATTATTTATATTATTATACTGTGAGATGGATAACTAATTAGTTGATTTGAGTACTGAAACATAACATTTTCTCGTATAAGTGTTTACTACATTTAAGTCCTCAAATTACCAAAGTAATTCATCGACGGTTCATAGATTCTAACCAATCAAAAAAGGTTTAATAAATTATAAAAAATGTAAAAATATAGTGAATTAACACTTGAATTATTATTAAATGAGATTTTACTAATTATAAATGTTATTAAATTACTTATTTCTTACGAGGCCAAATTCAATTCAATCAAATTTGTCATCTACATTTTTCAATTATTATAAACCAACTTTCGATATTATATTGATACAAAATTTAATCAGATCTTAATCTATGTAGATTAATGTAGATTTACATTAAGATTATCTACGCGTGGAGAATGTACCATCTTAAATACATTTAATCAATTTTTACTTAACTCAAAGGTGATCTCGATTAATAGGAATAAAATTTTGATTTTTCAGCAAATTGTCATTTAGGTTCATCGTTATAGTACTTAAAAAACCATTTCTTGTTAATAACTTTTGCAAAGTTTTTTATATTAATAAACATTGAGAATAATTTAAAATTAATGAAACAATAACGTTTCACTTACGATCTATTGACCGTTATTTGTCGAATCTACTATGTGTAAATTTTAATACTTTACTGAAAAAAAAAAAAAAAATATATGGAATGATAATAAATGAATACATAATACTAAATTAATTGATTACAACATAGCAGGGGAGTATATAAATATTAGTAATTACTCATTAAAACGTTTTTCTCTCTATATATTTTACAGTTTTACTTTAATCTGAATGTTTGTCTTGTGTAATAACTAATAGGAAAAACAGATTCTAGTATTATACTCATCTGCAGTATATAAGTTATGGGCACTGATAATTTTGTGAGCCGTTATTGAACATTTATTCTGTAGTCTATAGACGATAAAATTTCGCTTATAAAGCAAACTTACCTCTAAAAATTTTGATTAGATGAAAATTATATTATTTTTCGCAAACTGCATATTTTTAAGATTGCTCAACGTTGTTTTTATCGATCGCAATTGCAATAATTGCTTAAATGACGAGGTTTTCTTTTTTCTTTAATATACTTGTAATTTTTCGGCTGCATTCAATTATTTTCATTTTCGCATTGATCGAAAGGCATTTCATCTTTGTACGTAGTCGGTCCTATACACACGCGACGATTATTAGAGTGCGGTCTTTCTGGTAGATTCTGGCCGCATACGCATCCAATCATGGTGTGTCGTGGTGCCGATAATGTCTGATTAAACACGTTTTGTGTCTGTGCCTGGTTGTCTGATCTTAGCCATCCGTTAACGTTAACCGTCCTCGGTTCACGTCCCCACTGTGGCAATTTTCTGTTCATTTGGATCAGGACCTTATCCTGACGAAAGGCGATTGAGTTCATATATTAGTGTATTTTTCTATCACTCGAACTCATAGTCAATTCGCAATTAGCGTTCGTCCAATTTCCACAACTGTCTTTCAATATTCTTTAGGTGGTTGCGAACGCTCATGTTGGTCCGTCCTTCAATATAATTATTTGACGTATATTCCACTAATCTTCTACCTATCTTATTCTCAGAAATTATTTTATTTCTTACCTACCTGTTTCTCCCTGTTCACGGATCAGGGTAGGTTACTCCGATGACAACTCATAACGCATATGTTATTCGCCTTACAATTCAATTTTTCTTTCTCCGGTCGGTTATCTATAGGATAACAGTACTCCGTGGTTAGACCATTTTGAATCCGTGTAGTATGGTCTTTGTTGACAACAATGACACTGGATGCAGAATTCTTTAAGCATCCATTAATGCTTGAACTCATTATTCGTTCTTGAAGTTAATGTTAATATCTTTCTTGTTGCCTCTTCGACACTTTTGTTGACAACAATGACAACTAGATGAAATATCTTTCAAGCATCCGTTAAGGTTAAATAATTTATCTTAATAGAAAATACTTTATATTTCTCTTGTTTTCAACACAGTGAAGAAGTGATTGCTTTTACAATTAGATATTAAATTAATATGCGAATGAGGCAATTTCCCTACAAACATTCAGAACTTAAAAAGGATATCAGAACTAAAAAAAGGAAGCAAAATTTACAAAAAGTTAATTACTTTGATTAATTATTGTTAAGGGTATTCGAAGCGTCAATTTTCTTTCTCTGTCTAACATACATAGAAGATAGGGATTTAGGCGTTTTCTACTATACTTCCAACGTTACAAGCGATTTAGTTATGCGATAAGGGATCTGAAAACGGATTTGTATTCGTTAGAAAGTCTACTTTATATCGACTATCTTTTTTGAAATTTTAGAACGTTTCGAATCCCCTTAAAATTATTATTTGTCCTTTGTACATCTTGAGTCTTATAAATTGTTATACTATGTAAATGTAGTATGTAATAATAATATGTTATAAATTTATAATTATAATTTATATTAGAATATTATTTGTATATTATAATAATTATTATGTTTTTTATATTTTTTGTTATAATTATTATTAATATAAACATTATATTGTCATTTTATTTCGATACTAATCTATGTATGTACATATAACAATGGGTAATATTGGTTTTAAGTTATTAAATAAAATATTTTTGAAGTTAAAAATGGGCTATAGGGCTATAGCTATAAACTATAATAATATAATTTATAATACTATAAATGAAAATGACGTATGAAAATGAAAATGATAAATGAATTATAATATATTGATATACATTGAAATCATGCACAAAAGGGCGACCCGACTTCTAGCGCTCAGCGGAGATTTCCTCTCATAATGCGACAGTAAGAATTCAAGTTTCTCATCTAGTGAGTAGTGACCTTACTATTACTAACATACTAACCAGTCCTTACTATAATATGTTAACTGCTCGTCAATATTTTTATTGAACGGCCTTCCTATATTACTCTATGGTTCGGACGCCTGTATTTAACACATCTAGTTAATCTTGTAACCTAAAAAAAGAGCTGTACTCCTGCCGCACAGGATCCAGGTGTGCGAATCATAGCGTTTAATTTTACTTAGAATTTGAATGCAATGATAAACCATTGCATTCGAAAAAACGATTCTGAGCGAAGTCAGATTATAATTTTCGATTGAACTAAAAATATCAACTTAAAACAGCTATAAAAAAATGAGATTAGGGATTTTTCTAATATTTCAGTATGATGTTGAGTAATATATAAGTATACTTCAGACCCTAATACCAAAAATTGCCAATTATATCAAACATTATATACGTAAAAACGAGAAATTTACGAAATATTCGAAGTCCTATATTTAGTAAAAAAATTTAAAAACGGTTCCAAAATTTTACCACATATATATAATAGCTATGTGAACACCCAAAAAAATTTTCAAGTCTCTAACTTAAAAATTGCCCGAGTTATCGTGAAATATAGAAATTGAATTCGTCGAAATTTCATTTTTCGTGAAAAATGCCATTTTTTCGTCATTTTTTGGTCGTTTTTTCTACCGCTTAGGGTCAATTTTGAGAAAATCGAAAAATGGCCTAAATAAAGTATCAACTACATCCACTTTGTACCGGAAACATATGCTATATCGGAGCATTATTTCGGGTAGTAAAAGTGTCTACAGAATAAAAAAAAAAAAAACAAAAAAAAAATCCCACATCATTGTAAAACCAATACATTCTTCGCTGTGCTCAGAATCTAAAATTATTGGAATATTCGTTATCAGATTTATTTCATATTAATAACTGTTGCTTAAATTGTTAAAGTCGCATGTGGTTAATTATTTCTCTTTAAAATCAACTTAGCTGTCCTTGAAATAATTGAACATTAAATTTTGACTAATTACGAATTATAAGCATTATTTTAACTACCTATTTGTAATTATATTAACAATAGATAGTTGCTATATTTGTGGCAGAACAAGAAATGCTCGAATTCGGAAGGAAAATATATCTTCCCACAAGTAAGTGATTCATGATTTATATAATTAATATTACTTATTTTTATTCGAAATTAATGTACTTGTACGTTTAATTAACTCAAATTTTCAACATACATAAAATAAATATATTAATATGTATTATAATGCATTTTACATCCTTAATTAAATGATAATAAAAATTGGTAGAATTTTATTTTTATTGGAAAAAATGGCATTATTTTTAAAATCATTTTCATTTGTTAGACAATTATTATAATTATTTATTAGATGTTTTATGTGTAAAAATAGTTTTTAATAATAAATAAAATATATGTTACAGAATTCCTAGTCATCCAAAGTTTAAAGATAATTGGCTTAATTTTATTTCGAAGTGTGGAAAACCTACGGAAAAAATTAAATTAGATGCATTACTTTGTTCGCAGCACTTTGAAAAATCATTATTTAAGAAACCTAGTATAAATACCAATCTTACATTATTGAAATATAATGCAACGCCTACAATAAAAGTCGTCAGAGCAAAATACGTAAACGATTAATATAATAGCAATAGTTTAGCTATTTATTTCAAAATACTCATTTTTTTTATAATTGACAGACATTACCACTGAAAAATATTACAACATTACAACTGAAAAGGAGGAAGAAGTACTCACGGAGATTATATCATCGGATGCAGTGGCGTAGGGTGGATAAATTTATAGGGAGGCTTTAGCCCTCCAACTAGTTTTGTATAATATAAGGAGTATAAGTTTTTGGAGGCGACCTCCGACCACACAAACTTTTTACCAATTTATTTTTATTGCTGTTTATCAATGTAATACAATACTAATAAATAAAATAGAGATATAATATCTTAATAGTTAATACACATATTTATTTTTAAATAAAATAGGAAAAAAGTATAAAAAAATTAAAAAATTCAAATATGCATGATAAAAATGGCAAAATATGCTTAAATATGCACCATAACTTTTAAAATATACTATATGCATTACAAATTTGTACGAAATTAAAAAAGAAAAAACATTTTTTTCAAATATAAACCTCATTTTTTATTGTTAAGTTTTTATTATAAATCAACATAATAAAATAAATACAGACTAAGAAAATCATAATTTTATTTATTAGAAAATGTTTAAAATATGAACAAAAAAAAAAAGATGAGCTGATACTCCTGCCGCACAGGATACAGGTGTGCGAATCATAGCGTTTAATTTTAATTCGAATTTGAATGCAATGATAAACCATTGCATTCGTAAAAACGATTCTGAGCGAAGTTCAGTCAGATTATAATTTTCGTTTGAACTAAAAATATCAACTTAAAACAGCTATAAAAGAAAATTGAGATTAGGGATTTTTCTAATATTTTAGTATGATGTTATGTAATATGTAAGTATACTTAAGTAAAATTTTCAGACCCTAATACCAAAAATTGCCAATTTTATCAAACATTATATACGTAAAAACGAGAATTTTACGAAATATTCAAAGTCCAATATTTTGTAGAAAAATTAACGTAACGGTTCCAAAATTATACCACATATATATAGTAGCTATGTGAACACCTAAAAAAATTTTCAAGTCTCTATCTTAAAAATTGCCCGAGTTATCGAGAAATATAGAAATCGAATTCGTCAAAATTTCATTTTTCGGGAAAAATGCCGTTTTTTCGTCATTTTTTTGAAGTTTTTTCTACCGCTTAGGGTCAATTTTGAGAAATTCGAAAAATGACCTAAATAAAGTACCAACTAGATCCACTTTGCTACCGGAAACATACCCTATTCGTGATAATCGGAGCATTATTTCGGGTAGTAAAAATGTTTACAGAATAAAAAAAAAAAAAAAAAAAAAAACAAAAAAAAACAAAAAAAAATCACACATCATTGTAAAACCAATACATTCTTCGCTTCGCTCAGAATCTAATATAATACAATATAACAAAAGAGCTGATACTCCTGCCGCACAGGATACAAGTGTGCGGATCATAGCGTTTAATTTTACTTAGAATTTGAATGCAATGATAAACCATTGCATTATTTGCATTCGAAAAAACGATTCTGTGCGAAGTTCAGTCAGATTATAATTTTCGATTGAACTAAAAATATCAATTAAAACAGCTATAAGTCCTATATTTAGTAAAAAAATTTAAAAACGGTTCCAAAATTTTACCACATATATATAATAGCTATGTGAACACCCAAAAAAATTTTCAAGTCTCTAACTTAAAAATTGCCCGAGTTATCGTGAAATATAGAAATTGAATTCGTCAAAATTTCGTTTTTTCTACCGCCTATAGTCAATTTTGAGAAATTCGAAAAATGACCCAAATAAACAAGCACGTATTCAGGATCAATTTTCGGGGGGGGGGGGTTGAACCTCTAAACCCCCCTGGATACGGGCTTGCAAATAAAGTACCATCTACATCCACTTTTACATCTGAAACTAGCTATTGGTGAAAATGGAAGGGTTATTTCGGGTAGTGAAAGTGTTTTCAGAATATTTATACGTATGGATTCTAAGACTTTCGTTTTCCTAAAAATATCAACTTAAAACGGCTATAAAAAAAAATTTTGACAATGGATTTTTCTAATATTTTAGTATGATGTTAAGTAATATGTAAGTATACTTCAGTAAAATTTTCAGACTAAAATACCCAAAATTGACAATTTTATCACACATTATATACGTAAAAACGTGAATTTTACGAAATATTCAAAGTCCTATATTTTGGAGAAAAATTAATGTAACGGTTCCAAAATAATACCACATATATATAGTAGCTATGTGAACATCCAAAAAATATTTCAGGTCTCTATCTTAAAAATTGCCTGAGTTATCGTGAAATATAGAAATCGAATTCGTCGAAATTTCATTTTTCGCGAAAAATGCAGTTTTTTCGTCATTTTTTCGCCGTTTTTTCTACCGCATAGCGTCAATTTTGAGAAATTCAAAAAATGACCTAAGTAAAGTACCAAGTACGTCCACTTTGCTACCCGAAACATACCCTATTCATGAAAATCGGAGCATTATTTCGGGTAGTATTTTTGTACACAGGCATAAAAAAAAAAAAAAAAAAAAAAAAAAAAAAAAA
>JAIUCT010000016.1:144537-172201 GCA_021307375.1 Tetraneura akinire
AAAAAAAAAAAAAAAAAAAAAAAAAAAAAAAACAAAAAATAATCACACATCATTGTAAAACCAATACATTCTTCGCATCGCTCAGAATCTAAAATTTTAGTAGATTTTAAAATATTGAAACAGTAATTTTGACATTTAAGGAACATATTAATATCTATTTCAATATTTTAGAAATAAAACTAAATACAAGAATAAAAAAAAACTTTAAGTAAATCATATTATTTCCATTAGGTATTAAAATGGTTCAATGAATTAATAAACTTGATAATTAAATGTTTTACAAAGAAATTTTGATATTGAAGGAACATGAGATATTTTTTCATATTTTAAAAATAAAACAAAACACAAGAATAAAAAAAACTAAAAGTAAATGACATTATTTCCACTGGGTATTAAAATTTAGTTCTTTAAAATTTTAAATAAATTTATAAATTTGATACATACTCATGTAATATAATAAATTAATAATAAATAAAAGGAACAAAATTTCTTTAATTAATAAAATAAAATAAAATAACACAACCATAAATATATTCAACAAGAAAAAAATATTTATCAATTATCAAATTTTTGCTGTGATAATTTTAAAATTTATTTTCTATGAACATAATTTCCATTTTTAAATGTATAGAAGACAGAAAAGATTAAAAAAGTATAAAAGTCTATAAAATATTATAATTATATGCTTTAATAACAAATATATCTTAATAAAATCAGTTAGATTTGAAACACCTACATTTCAAACCCTCAATATCGTGCATATATTCACTACTCAGTATACTGAATACAGTATTGAAAAATACAGTAATGTAAAATATATAAAATTAATAAAATATATGTTAAAATTACAGTATTATAATTTGTAACTGTATTGCATACAATTCCGGTCTTTAATTATAACAATTAATCTCAAATTTAAATATAGTAATTATTCGTAACTTCGTAGTTAATAATCGTAACAATAAACCATTTTTTTTTTCTAATGTTAAATATTTTTAAATTAGATAGTCCCAAATAATTTTGGGGGGACTAATTATCAATTCCAAACATTTAAATATTTTTGATTTCAATATTACTATTATTTTATTTATTCAATTTCATTTCAGTTATAGCCTTTTAAATTAGAATGCTTAAAACCATAAAGGTAACAATAGGTATAACATTATAGTTTTTAATAATTTAATTGCTAAATTATAAAATTTATTTAATATGCTAATAAATTGCAAGGATTTATAAATCATAGAACAAATGAGAGAAAAAAATACAATACAACCCATGGTATGATTAATTTATATATTATTAAATTTTAGTTCTAAAACTAGTTTTAAATAATAATATATAATTATATATATATATTTATTATATATATATATATATTAATTTTTAATTAAATGATAAATATAAATTATATAACATTATATATATGTATATACATATACATAACAATACAATTTTAAACATGTCCTTGTTTTTCTAACATTTTAAATCAGTAACTAAATATTAAACATTCTTGATATACTTTATTTCATAAATTTTGTGTTTGAACGCACAATCATTATATCATCATATATATATATTACATCTAATAAACTGGCTGATAAGAAGGTACGAAGATCACACAATATAAATTTTATTCCACTAAAACTTCTTTCTACACTAACCTGCATAAAAAAAAATCATATGAATAAAATAATTTTATTTTACAATTTTTAATAAGTACCTGAATAGCGTGCACAGCAAGGACAATAATTGCTAGTTTATAAAGATCTGGCTTATTATATTTTTGAGTTTCCCAAAATTATATTATATTTGTTTTGTAATGAGACGTTTAACTTCTTTAAAATTATGTAAATTTATAGATATTTCATTTAAAATACTTGTGCTATTAAGACTACCTGAAGATGAAAAATCAAAATCAAATTCATCCTGGTCATTAGTTTTCAGTAGATTGATCAGGAAAATCAACATTTATATTATTACAAAATTAATTTTAAATACTAGGTACTTTAAATTAAATTTGTTTTATTAATTTATGTTAACAATGTTAACCTATAATCGAGTAATTGACATCATTAATTTGATTTTCTTCATTTTGTATCTGTGTCAAAAATTTTCACGTTTTAATTAAATGATAATTCCAGAATTTTTATCATCTTCATTTAACATGCATTTATAACGAGGATCAAGAAAAATATATAAAAAAAATGAAAAAAAAAGTTGAAATATAATTAAATACTCACCAATCACTAATCTAAATAGTTAACGTGTACACCAGTGGCGTAGATACAATTTTTTCTGGGAAGGATTAAAGGGGGGCGATTGCCCCCTCCCTTTAGAGCTAGGTTTTTTGTTTTATTGATCTTAATGAGGTAGAATCATGATTTAAGATATAGGTATCATAAATCATAGATAGAATATTATAGATTATTATTATTTATATAAGTTTTAAATTATAAAAATTTAAATTTAAAAAAGGCTCCAACTTCAAAATTGCCTAAGTTATCGTGAAATATTGAAATCAAATTCGTTGAAATTTCAGTTATCGTAAAAAAAATTTTTTGTTTTTTCTGTCGCATGGGGTCAATTTTGAAAAATTCGAAAAATGACCTAAATAATGTAGGTACCAACTACATCCACTTTGCTGGAAACATACGATATTTGTGAAAATCGGAGTATTATTTCGGATATAAAAATAAAAAAGACACACAAGACACAACTTTGTAAAACTAATACATTCTTGGCTTCGCTTTTTTTTAAAGAAATATATACGCAGTGGGGGGGGGGGGGGGGTTCAGTGATACATCTCGAATCAGCAATAAGCCAATAACCAAATAAAATTCAAATAATTTTTAAAAGTATATTGTGTTGAAGGATTAGAACCAGTCGTTAACGCTGTTTTTGATTATTTATATTTCCACGAATAACAATAAACTCTATGATCGAATTAATATATCTTTACAATAACTGTCAAAATTACTAAATTTATAAATTAAAATTTATGCAGAATATTATTTATAGTAAATTTTTAATAATGTTCATTATTCAACGTTCGTAATATTCATAGTATATCTTAATACGAGTTCCTACTTTATTTATAACAATATTACATTATAATGGTATTTTTATTATATCCCGTATTTAACGAAAATTATTTTATTAATCAATTTTTATGATAAGGCACCTAACCATAGTAAAATGAAAATATCATTTTACTATAATATGTTGGGTACCTACGTAATAAATAAATATCTTTAAAAAAAAAAATTCTGGGGGGTAACCCCTTACCCCCCCCCCCATAACTACGCCACAGGTGTACACTCTTGTCAAGACAAATGTATACCATATTTTGTTTTATACGGTATAATTTTTTATCATAAAATAAATTAATTTTTATTATTATAAAAGTTTTTTTATTGAAAAATAATTTACTTATCTTATAAATCTTTAGCATCTGGTAAAGTGACCAGTTTTTAAATAATTTTTGAATAGATTATTAGGGAAATAATTACATTAAATTAAACAAACCTACTAAAAAAACAGGATTCTTTAATAATAGTACTTTGTAGTATTACATATACATATTACATATACTTCACAATACTTCTAGTATTTTGTTAAAATTGAACCATTAGACTGAAGACCACGTGATGCTTTTAGCCATATTCCATAGAAGTCACCAAAGTTTATGTGCTGTTTTTAAAGAGCTAGTGTAGCTATTTTAACAGGTTTTAATGCATCAACCTTAATAAAATATATAAAAAATATTATAAAATTATTACAATATAAGAATGTATTAAGTATTTGCAGTCAATTATTTTTATTGTAAAAGAATAATATTGTCTATAGATAGAATGCTAGAATGCTTAAATACTAATAATTTTACAATACTTTTTTCAAATAAGTTTTACCATACTTAAATTCAAAATTGAAGATAAAGTAGTATTGCTGTACTAGCATTGACTTATTATATATAATTAAGATAAATTGTATGTTATTTTACAATAACTAATATTAATTCTTAATAGTTTAATATTTATTAAAATAAAAACTTACAATGCCTTGGATAGAATCCCATTCACTTTTCTTCAATTTTAATTCACTATTAGTGTTATGATGAGTTTGGCAAAACTTTTTCAATTCTAATAATCTAAACAGCATGTTATAGATGAAATCCATCTTGTTTAGTTATCAATAATGGCATATTTCAAATTTTTTCTTTTTAACCAAGTGACATATTTAGCATTTAGGAGATTAGATTTTATCAACATACAATATTTTAAGCGAAGTACATCGGATAATATATGTACCGATTAAATTTTTTATAAAATATAATTTAATAAAATTTATATGGTAAAATATTGTAATATAAGAAAAATCCATATAAATACTTTTAATATTGATTTTACTGAAATTTCAACTTTAAACACCTATAAAAAAAATTGAGTAGGTAGGTATTGAAATTTTCTTAATACGAGGAAATTCCTAATAATAACCTAACCTTACCTAACCTCGTATTTTGGAAATCCGTTAAGATGTATTTTGGAGTGCTACAATAAAAATCATTTTCCAACCGGAAACATATGCTATTCATGAAAATCGGAACATTATTTCGGGTAGTAAAAGTGTCTACAGAATAAAAAAAAAAAAAAAGACACACATTATTGTAAAACCAATACATTTTTCGGTTGCTCAAAATGTAATTGATATACGTGACTATATGGTCCGCAGGAGAAACATTTGCATACTTCCTCTCTCATAGTACCGCCTATGACAATGTATATTACTATTCATTTGCTATATATCGATTTATTATAATTTTACTATTCTATTTTTAATTTATGGCGCGAAAACAGTAAATCAGTAACATCGAAAAAGATCGCGAAGTATAGCAAAGGCAAGAATAATTATTATGCTTGAAGAAAGAATGATTTGTTTATTTAAATTTAACATTGTGTTTCGTATACACCAGACTGACTTAGGTAAAATTATGAGTGTCCTGTAGTTAATAGCTGATGATCAGTGTCGGTCTGGCCTACCCAGACACCCGGCGATCGCTGGGGGTCCACTGGTAATAGGAACCCAACAAAAAAAGGGGGAAAAATTTAAAATTTAAAAAATAATTATTCACAGAGAAAAATTGGAAAATAGTGTGATAGATATAAAAGCAAATTATAAAACAAAAATTATAAAATTTACATTGAGAAATTATTTTTGTCAATTTCGTTCCATACTCCTATTATGTTATTAACAATTATTCTTTTTTAAATAGTTCATAGCATAATGTGTTTACATCTCGTTTTATTGTTTATCAATATGCGATATTTTTAAATCATTACACATAGTTATTCTTATTATTATCTATAATATATATAATATAATATAATATAATATATAATATATATCTTATTATTATTTATAATTAAACTAAAATATTTGGAAAATCGAGATAAGCATAATGCTCGTCATAAAATATAAATACCATTAAAATTAGCTACAATTGGCTGGAGTAAAAAGAAATAAACGAGGAAATAAATTAATTGTCGAATTAATACAGTTTGCAGAAAAATATCCAAGCTTATCTATTACAATATGTACATTATGAATTAATTATTGAAGAAACGATAGATATAGAACATAATGTGCGGGTTATGGAAAAGCAAAAATTTGGTTGCTTACATAAGGTCTTTAAAATTCCACGAGTACATGAAATAACATCAAAATCCGATTTGTTTTTACCCCTTTATTTAACTGTGAAATATGTTTTAATTCTTTCATATACACAATACACAAGTTTCATGCAATCGTGTATTTTCAAAACTGAAAATTTCAAAAACAAAATTAAGGTCGTCCATTAATCAAGAACACCTTATGAATTACTAATGTCTTTATTTATAGAGGTATATTTAATTAAATTTATCAAAAAATATGAAATAATTGATCAATTAGTATTATCTAGTCAAGAATTAAAGAGATTATTATTATAAAAAAAATTTGTCGTTTTTATTTTTTAACCAAACTAGACATGCTATCACACATACACCATTTCTTCTCATAAAATTTTTGGCAGCTAACATTGTTACCCAACTTCATGCACGTATATCATTTATATATAAGAGTAATTATTATACCCGCCGCGGAATATCATGACTGGTCGCGCATTCAAAACAACTTTCTCCACCGCACCAGACGACCATGCGGCCGCTCCCACTTTTATATACGGAACACGACAACACAGTCGTTACGTGTTTAAAACATAGAGTAAGAATATATAGAGAGGCCATAACACTATATTATACGTAGTTTTCCTATATACTGAATGAAGTATTTAAATGGACTTCTTGCAGTGTGACCACACGGTCAATAAAAAATTATCGAGTGCTATTGTTACGAAAAAAATTATTGTAGTGTTGTGAATAATGATAAATGGAGGTGAATCAGATAATGCCATAGAGTAAGAATATATAGAGATGCCATAACACTATATTATACGTAGTTTTCCTATATACTGAATGAAGTATTTAAATGGACTTCTTGCAGTGTGACCACACGGTCAATAAAAAATTATCGAGTGCTATTGTTACGAAAAAGATTATTGTAGTATTGTGAATAATGATAAATTTAGTGATAAAAATTACGAAAAAATAAGTGGATAAATTGTATTTTAGATTCTGATTTCTGACTTTTGAGCGTAGCGAAGAATGTATTGGTTTTACAATGATGTCTTTTTTTCTTTTTTTATGAAAACACTTTTACTACCCCAAATAATGCTCCGATTGTCACAATAGCATATGTTTCCGGCAGGAAAGTCGATGTAGTTGGTAGGTACTTTATTTATGTCATTTTTCGAATTTTTCAAAATTGACCCTATGCGTTGGAAAATGCGAGAATTTTTATTTCTCTTATCTGGTCACACTGAAAGAAGTCCATTTAAATGCTTCATGTATAATGCATTATAGCCATCCCCTGGTTTAAAACAATGCAATACAACTGCAGTTGATATTTGAAACAGCGCTTTATAATCGTTACATTTGTTCGGGAGAACCAATTAAAAACCGGCTGCGCAAAACGGTCCGCCGGCATGTGGCGTATGATCTTATTCCGCGGCAGGTATAGGTATATATAATTTTCTAATAGGTACATATATTATCTGAATCTGGTAAACTTCGCTCAAAATTGTTTTTACGAATGTAATGGTTTATCATTGCATTCAAATTCTAATTAAATTTAAACACTATGATTGCACACCTATATTCCTGCGGCAGGAGTATACTTTCCCTTGCTTTTTTATCTCCTAGTTAATAAATTTTATATTATTAGTTTATTACCTTTAATTTTAATAATTATTATTCGTCGACGTAATTTTATAAATAACATAAGTGTTACGTTGTTTAATACAAATAAATATTTTATACCTATATATATTTAAAAAGAAAAGTTTTAAGATTATCTAACGTTTCTATACTCTATTCAAAATAATAAACGCCTGCGTCGGTCAACTACTGCGCATAGGCGTGGCATCACTAATGAATGTTATTCAATCATTGTCAACTGAACTAGACACATAATTTAAAAAGCATTATTTACACTTGAACTCGTCATGCGATGAGGAGCGGTGCCTTGCGTATTTTTCGTATGCATTTTTCGTGCAGTTAGTAGAGAGGTAAACAGCTGGAGAACAATGGGCGTGGTCTGACCGTCGGCGACGAATATTGGTCGCCGCCGCAGTCGTTTCTTATTTTGAATAGAATATATGTAAGAGATAAATATTACGAATATTAAACAACTATTTTGACTGAATTCTTTTAAACGATGTTAATGAAAAGAATTTCAAATGCCAAAGGAATGGAGAAAATATTTTTTGATTTCCATTTTGAAGGGTAAGGGTGATGTAAAGAAATATGGAAATTATAGAAATATAAAACTAATGAATTATGACTTATGAGTAATACCATATAAAGGTAAATTCATACAAAAAGTTTGCTAGAAAATAATTGAAAAGAGAATGAGGAACGAGACTACGGTATTGAAGAATTAGTTTGGATTTATCCTCGAAAAGTCAACAATGAAAGCCATAATTTGTATGACATAGACTAAAGATAAATGCAAGGAAACGAAAATAAAATTTCATATACTCATATTTATAAATTTTAAAAAATAATGTGATAGTCTTCCAAGAGAGAAGTTAGAGTGGAGATGAAAGAGTATATTACGAGTACGTTGTAGAGTACCTGTGTATTTTTTTTGATGGAGCAAAGACAAAAAGGAAAGAGCGTGTGTGCAGAAAAGTTTGATTTTAGTATGTTTAACTGATTAAGGTTTGGTGTATACCAGTCCAGCTTTCAATTATCTTGTTCAAATCTATGGATGAGACGCCATGATATAGTGATAATGGGAGTGAGTTCGTAAGAAGTGAATGAGAAATTATAATAAAGGTGAGTGATGGGATATAGCGTGTGAGACAGATGGATTCAAGTATTTATGGTTGGTAATGCAAAATAGTGATAGCCAATAAGATTGATAGGTTGGAATAATAATAATCGGAGTATTAGGCAGTGAACAAAAAAATGGTATTTAAGGTAAGTGTAGAGGAAATGAAAATGTTAAAAGATACGTCTGCGAAGTGATTAGTGAGGATGTAATAAAAAATAAATAGATAATTGTAGGACTTTGATCAATTATGGAGATGATAAGAGAGATTGGGCTGAGACTGTTTGGATGTGTTGTGATGATTCAGAGTTGGTGTGGAATTGAACGTAGGGTTTGAGTAGGAGTGTTAAGTTCGCCTGATCACTTCTAGCAGAGTTTATAAATCAATGCGATTAACAATTATATGAATTAGTATCCTACGTCCAGACCAACAATTTTTCTCAGTTGACCTAAAATTTAATAATTACGAGTATAAAGCAAAAATAATAATAATAATAATAATAATTATGAAAAATAAATTGACATTGTTAATCATTTTCAAATATTATTTATTATTAATCAATTTTTACTCACGATTCAAGAGGTTGATCAACATTATTATATTCTAAATTAGACAATGGCGTTAACATGATATTTTCATCGATAGGAAGACAACTAAAAATAAAAAAATATTTAACATTTCTCTATTATCATAAATATTTAAATATAATTTCTACAAAAATATTAAAAAGTTTCTCTACAAAATATAGGACTTAGAATATATCGTATTATTCTCGTTTTTATGTATATAATGTTTGATAAAATTGACAATTTTTGGCTTTTAGATCTGAAAATTTTACTGAAGTATACTTACATATTACTTAACATAATATCAAAATATTAGAAAAATCCCTAAACAAAATTTTTTTTTAAAGCTGTTCAAATCATTGATATTTTTAGTTTAAACGAAAATCAAATCGAATGTCAAAATTTTAATCAGTACTTACATTATCTGACTGAACTTCGCTTCGGTTTTTCGAATGCAATGGTTTATCATTGCATTCAATTTCGAATTAAAATTAAACACTATGATTTGCACACGTGTATCCCTGTGGAGTATCCCTTCCATTGCTTTTTTTTTTTTTTAATTTGTTTAGCAATATATGGATAAAATTGATTAAAATTTACAAAATTTATAATTTAAAAAAAATTTAAGTTTAATATATTTATGTCATCATATTATCGAAAAATAACGTAAATAATGTACTAACTAGATATATAGATAGAATATAATATAATAATACCTATACTGGATTTAAATATAAATTTCTATGAATTTTTAAATTTTTTAATTTTTTTTTTTTCATACAAAATTCTAAATTTCTAAATTAAGACACTTTTTCGACCACAAATAATGCTCCGATTTTCACGAATAGCAAATGTTTCCGGTTGGAAAGTGAATTTTATTGTAGCACTCTAAAATACATTTAATTATAAATTAACCCGGCAGTTATATAATAAATTATAAACCAGTTTTTCACAGTGACCATCAAACCGCCACCAACGATTCATAGGATGCGCCACTTGACAACAATTATTTTTAAAATTTTTTTTGTTGATAATCATCATATTATTTCTTATATTACTCTTCCAAATTTGATTTATTTCAAACAAATAAAATATATTTTGAAAGCTGAAAAGTTGTACAATGATATGTTGGAAGTCAATTTTGAAAATATGAATTATTGATTGAAATATAAAGGATAACAATTTTGATTATTTATCTTATTTAAAATCAAGTATTATCAGTTGGATTTAATAATTTTAATATTCTGTTTCCAACATGTCATAGTAAAACTAGTCTTTTTTAATTATAAAGTTTCAATTGTCATGTATCATTATTTTAGACGACACAGTATTAGAAATACTATAACGTTTATTTTGGACATCATTTTCTGGTATGACATCCCCTTAAGCCATTTCCATGCAATCTCATAATTTTCCGGTATAAAACTTAATAAAGTACTTGATGTAACTTCATTATTCACACATGCAATTATGGGTTAATATTAATTTTTAAAGTCAAAACATGCTATAATGTTTATGTATGTAAATTAATTGTGAGAAATTGTATTTAATATTATTACTTTAGAATTTGGATACCACCTTGTACTTTAGTCACTTTAGACCAAAAAGCCAGAAAAAATTAAAGATACTTTTAATAATTCAATTACAATTATGTTTTTAATTGGTAATTAAAGATTGTTAATTACTCTTCTATAATTTTTGGAAAGCAGAAATTAAATATTTTGATTAAAAGTAATTTTAAAACATATTTTATATTAATATAATAACTTAAATATAATTTCGAAATTATGGTGGTACTAAATGATCTTATCAAAAATTTACTTCCTAGAAAACATAATAAATAATTCAATAAATTTATTATTTTTTACAGATTAAAAATATCTATTTGTTTTTAACAAGCAAAATTTTGTCTAGCTTCATGGTGTTTAATTCTTTATAAAGTAACAAAATACATTTTTAGTTAATAATAATGAAATATAATTAAATATACTTGTGCATGGGGGTGCGTGAATAATATGAGTTTGTATGAAAAGGTTTATTTCCGTTTTACACTAATAATAATTTACTTCTATAACACAAAGCACATTAAAAATAAGTTAAAACAAAATATTGCCTAATCAATACTCCTTAAATACTGCGTGTATCCAAGTCCTTAATTAATTTTTTTTTATTATAAATAAGATAATTTTATTAGGCCAGTGATTGAAATAATGAAACAATTATTTTAATACATAAAAATGTTCTCTTATATTTTTAGGCAAAGTCAAAATAAGAAAATTGACATAAAATGCACAATAAATTTATGGCAAAAAAGAATATATATATTATATATATATAATTTTTTTAACAACAGTTGGATGGACGGTCTACTGAAATGCTTATTAATATTATTATACAATGGAAAAAAAAACATTATTTATTTTCATATTAACATTAACTATACAAAGTAAAACAGTTATTTATAAATACAATAAAATCAACAAAATAAATTATATATATATATAAAAATGTATATTTACAATTAAAAAATAACTTAATATGGCATCGTTTTTCATAGTTAAAATATATGGCAAATTTCAAAGTTTTATCTTTTCGTGGTAGAATATGCGCCAGCTAATAACCGCTGGTATTTTTTCTTTCTACCACCTGCAAATAAAATTAAATAACATTCTGTTAAATAAGAAGAAAACATTATATACTTATTTTAAGTGAAGTGAAGAATGTATTAGTTGATTTTATAATAAAATAATGGCATGCGTCTTTTATTTTTTTATAGATTTTATGTAAACACTTTACGATCAGAAATAATGCCATAATTACTACAAATAGCATATTATTTAAGTAGAGAATATTATCTATACTCTATTCAGAAACTTCTGCGCATGGGCGTGGCGTCGATTTAAGTTGGGTGCCTAGCGCCACAACTTTTACGGGAGCGTCGTTTATTCTAGTAATGACAATTAATGTGTACACAGACGAATGCTTATCGTTTGTAATGTATTTACGTAATATTAAATACACTTATAATAAGAATTATACATTTATTAAATATAATAATTTAATAAAAACTTTTTTTTATTATTTTAACCATTTTTAAATATATTACAGACATTCTTTTTATTATACTACACAGTTAAAAATTATTTCATACAAATTTTTTGGGGAAATAGTGTTCACCACGTCGTCCATTTCAATAATAGCATCAGGCATTGTTAATATATAAATATAAAATAAATATATTATAAAACAAATATAACACTAAAAACCGCTTTGAAAATCCTTAAAAAACGTATAAATGCACTATGTGAGAACACGTAAAAACGCACGGAGAAATGAACAAATCGTATAATATAATAATACACCTACTTGCCACGATTGTAACGTAGCGCTTTAAGTATCGAATGCAAATTGGTGGGCGATTAGGAAGTGGAAACGTCTGACCTAAACGGTCGAAAACTTGTCGCCGCCGACTACCGCTTTTATTCTGAATAGAGTATAGTTGGTACTCTATTTAGGTCATTTTTTGAATTTTCAAAAATTAAGTTTATTCAGTAGGAAAACTACCAAAAAATGATGACAATTCAATAATATTAATATAAACTGTAATTTTGACAAATCGATTAAAAATATTTTACCATAACTCAGGAAGACTGGAAATATTGAATTTAGAGACTTGGTGTTCAAATATATACTTTATTATACCTATATTATTTGATTGAATTTCGGTCAGAATTATTTTTTAATATGCCATGATTTATACTTATACTTTATTTTATAAAATAAGTTAATTATTTTCAACTATTTTTTAATCAGAGAAAAATGTATAATTAATTGTTAATGTACCTACAGCTTTGAAATAATAATTTTTAGATATGAATGATATTTCTTACAATTTATATTGAGTCCAAATATTATTATATGGTTCAGTCATTTATTAATTTATTCAAGTTTTATTTTTTACATAATATGGAATGTTTGATTATTAATGAAATAAATTTTAAATATTAGAAGTTATCTTCTATTAACTAGAAAGTCTAAAAATAACTTTAATCGGTTATTTAAAAAGAAAATAATGGTAATTACATTGTATTAATTGAAAAATTGAGATTAAAATCATATTTTGTTACGAATTGTTTTAATAAATATTACATTGGGTTTTATTAATTCAATTATTATTGATATTATTATAGATATTTATATAAACTATATAAACATTTACAATAAAAATAAATATAAGAGAAACCTACGAAGCGAATGTCAGGTAGACGAATAACTTAAATCGTCTTTGAGCCATTGGGGGAGGGTTCTGTGTTCTAACTTTCGTAAGAGTTTAACCAGTGCTGTATTATATGGCATATAATATTCTCGGAGGTAGTTATAAGATTCTGTGTCCATGGTAGCATATTGTCGACCTTTGCCTTTGCCTAGACATTTGTTACTTCCTCCATTCAATACTTTACAAAAGAATCCTTTTTTGACATCATATCTGAAACGGAAATTGCCGAATATGTTAGACTGTAGATTATTTATGATTTATCAAATGTGAAATGCTATTGATGTATACCTTATGTGTGAAGAATAATCAAATGTTGGTGTAATTTTTAGAAATTTTTGAAATTGATCTAGGACATCGACAGGATTAGATTTGAGTTGATCACCATCAATAATGTGTAAATTATTATGATGAAAATAGTCAAGCCACCGTTCTATGTGCAAAGCATATTTTCCTGGATTCAAACATCTGAAATAAATAAATAATTCAATACGTTTAAATATATGCTTTGTATAAATGCAAAATAAGTAGAAAAATTTATGTTAATTATACTGTATCAATGAATATATTTAAAAAAAATATTCTTTAAAAAAAAAAAAATAATAATAATAAATAAATAAAAATAACATTTTGATATTATTAATACCTATTATGTAGATCTCTTAACGGTTTTGGTGAGACAGATTCATTAGCTGTTATTACTTGATAAAATGAATACTTGAGTGTAGTAGGATCACCATGAGCTTTAGCATGTTGATACCAGCTGTACGCTCTTTTAGCTGGTGAGATTAATATTGTAACCTACAACGGATATATGTATATATATTAAAAATAATCCACATTTATCTATATTACATAGAAATAAATTATAAAATATTATATAAAACTATTTTGTAATAATTTACCAATTTCACATTGGGTAGTAAAGCTTGTACCCGTTTGGGCACTATATCTGCATCAAAATAAGTAGCTGATTTTTCAAATACAATTTTATTGTCTATAGAATCATTGGAGGGAAAGAATTCCATATACCTAAGGATAGTTTAAATACATTAGAATCAATTATTTGAAACTTAGGTATATATAAAATAATATCACGAACCAATCTAATCCTTTGTAATAATTACGGCCATTAAAAAATTGAATTTCTTCAAATGTCTCTTTGCTTGGAGTGTTTGCTGATATGTTTGGATGCATTGACAAGAACGTATACAATGCTGTGGTACCAGTTTTTTGAGGTCCAATAACTAGAAATTTAGGAAGACGTTGACAAGATTTTTTATAAGACCAAATTTTAAGATGTCTTTGATCCAAGCAAGGATTCTAAAAAAAGTTTCAATAGAAAAATTAAACAAACGGTTTAATCATGAATATTTAATATATTCAATATTTCATATTTAAGACTTACACCCCATATTGGATCAATTTCTTCAGGGTATAACTTGAAATATTTTTCTGCCAATTCTAACGGTCCCGAAGAGACTAGTTTTAAGTTTGTCCAGCATCTGATAAACTGGAATACTGATTCGAAAGTGTATAACGCTAGTCGGTCGCTACCATAATTGGACATATGACTCATGAACACATTAATCTGGAAAATATATTACATAATATTAAAAACTACCGTTAATATTTTTTGTGCATAGAGATAGTAATTATTAATTAAATTTATATTAGGCGAATTAAAATATGAAATATAACATAGGCAAAGGAAATGTGACATTCAAAGATATTAAAGAAATAAATGAAAAATGATTAATTAAATCATTATGTCTTGCATAGTTCCTCCATCCTTCTTAAAGATTAGCTAATTTACTATAACAGGTTAAGGGTAAATATTTAAATTTTACAATCTAATTCCATTGTCATTAGCATTTATAAACCAAAATGGTATTAGTTATAATAATAAGATAACTTATATTTAAATTTTAAAATATGTTCTCACAGATATATTTATTGAATATTATTTAAATAATGTTTTTATTAAGCATAAAATATCAATCAAATTCTAATAATTGAGTAAGAATCTCATTTATTTGAAGTTTCGGTATGTTTAGCACTTTTATACTTTCGCTATTTCTATTTGATATCTGTTTGAACATTGTAAGATATGTAATAGGTATTTATTTTATATATGCATAAAAACGATAATACCTATGTACTCTTTAGTATGACAATTAGAAAATAGGAAACTTATTTTTTATAAAATTTAAATATGAACGTCTCAGTTTTATTAAATAGTAATATCCATTTAAAATTAATTTATTGAATTGTTATTCTATTTAAATTAATCATTAGATTTGTGTTCTGTGGATTTGAATTAGAAAAGATTTTTTTTATAAAATTATTTTAACACTTACAGGGTTATAAACGATAGTTTGGAATAGTTCACCTCCCATTATTGACTCGTCTAATTTTTTTCGTCCGCCTGGATAACGATCAACATAAATGGTATGCGTGAATAAACCACAAGTCTGTCTCGGCAACACCTAAAAATATTCAAATGAATTGGTTTCATAATCATAATATGCAAAAATCAAGGGAAGGGAAAGAGATGTGGAAAGGATACAGGTGTGCAATCATAGTGTTTAATTTTAATAATAATTTGAATGCAATGGCAAACCAATCGAATAAACGATTCTGAACGAAGTTCATTCAGATTATGCCGTTTTTTCATCATTTTTTTCATAATATTTTCGATTACCTAAAAATATCAAATTTAAATACCTATAACAAAAATTGAGACTAGGGATTTTTATTTAAATAAAAAATATACTTTAGTAAAATTTTCAGATATTGATGCCAAAAATTGCTAATTTTATCAAACATTATAAACCTAAAGACGAGAATTTTACGAAATATTAAATGTCTTATATTTCGTAGAAAAATTAACCAAACGGTTCCAAAATTTTACCACATATATATATATATAACTTATGTGAATACCCAATAATAATCTTTAACTTTAAAATTGCATGAGTTATCAAGAAATATTGAAACCGAATTCATCGAAATTTCAGTTTTCGTGAAAAATACCGTTTTTCCTCATTTTTTTTTCATTTTGCCCTCTAGCTAATTCTAGATAATTGAAAAAAATCACTTTTTATGTATATATCACCGAAAGTGGTTTGTTAATTCTCATTATACACCTTAGTCTATGATCTATGATCTATGATCTGTGATATGGCCAACCCCCTGGAGGGGCTCTAAGACATATGATGAGATTTACGATTGAAATTTCTGTTTATAGATGGTTGCTATCATGATTAATAAACTAGGTATGTCAGCAACTTTACTTGAATTGGTATTTTTATGCGCATCATGGAAAAAACAACAATAACAAATATTAATCCAAGAATTATGACGTCAGCCGTGCGCCTTGCTTTATCGCGTTCCCTCACAAATTTGAAAAAATTAAATAACTAGTGTTAAAGTTAATAGTAAATACCACGAATCATGAGATTATACATCATTACATCAATATAATATATAATATAAATCTTAATTCTTTGTAAATATTAATACGATTTGATTTTATACCTATGTCTCAATAGTTATGATAATAAAAATGTAAAATAAAACCTATGTCCTGTATACTTGAATTATATATTTTACTTATTTAATATAATATACTTTATCCAATGTTTATAATTTTATAAAATATTAAAAAAAAAAAAGGCAATATAATAGTTTTTACATTAATTATTTACAAGACATTTAGCAAGTGAATATAATTAATTCTTCATTATGCCTGTGTGTTCTGTGAAAAATTGTAAAAGTGGTAGTAAAAGTATAATTTATAAAAATGCAATAAAAAATCCAAATGTAAGACTTCATAGGTTTCCAAAAAATGTAGATATACAAAAGCAATGGATTGATTTTTGTGAAAAGCCACATAACAAAATTAATGTTAACCATGGTAATTACAATAATTTAGCGTAAAGTTTTATAACTAAGCACAAAATATCAATTTTATTTTTAGCATGTATATGTTCATTACACTTTTCAAAACATGATTTTCATAAGCCACTTATACAAACCATGTTAAATTATTCCCCACGACATTCTAAAAAATTAAAAGACACAACAGTACCCTTTAAAAAAACAGGAAATTCTCCATCACCTAAGAAAGTATAACATATTTAATATTTTAATGCAATTAAGATTATTTTTTTATTTTGTAATTTATTTATTTACATAATAGTTAATGTCACCCATAAAATATAGTCCTGTAAAATTAGCTTGTAAAATGAATTTATTTGGTGATGAAAATAAAAAAGGTAATGTAGTTGTATCCAAACATGAAGTCGAGGTAAGTTTAAATAATAATTATTTTTAATTTAAATAATATTTTATACGTATAAAATATAATAATATTAGGTTAGTGCAGCTATTACTTTAAATCAAGAACAAACAACTTGTAATGATATTGATATAATATCTTATAAAGAAAAAGATAATTATAATTTGAGACTATGTGAAGAATACATTGATGAAAACAAGAGGTTATTTAATTAGTAATATTACATATAAACTAAATTAAAAATTAAATTACATATATCTATTTTTAAAGATTGAAAGAGAGATTTAAATTAATTGAAATTGAAAATAAAAATCTTAAAAATGAAAAAGAATGTTTAAAAGAAATAATAAACATCCAACAACTTAAAATAAATACATTTAAAGTAAAACAACAAAAATTTAATACTAAATTTCATGACTTATTGTCAAATATTTTTTCTAAAAATCAAATAGAAATGATACTTAAAAAGAAAACTAATGGAATGGAATGAAGAAGATATAGCATCAGCTATTACTTTAAGAAGTTTGTCTCCTAAGGCTTACAGATTTTTAAGAGAAAGAAGACATTTTCCTTTACCAGGTTATTCGACAATTTTTAATTATTATTATTATTATTATTATATTAATGTATAGTAATGTATTGTTCTAGCCCTTTCAACTTTAAGAACATGGGCTCTAAAATTTCCTATAAATGTTGGAATTTTAACAAATGTTTTGAGGCTAATGGAAAAAAAAAGGTGTTTTTTAAGTTTATAAATTATAACTAGATTATATAAAATAAGAAAAACATAACATTGTTTATAAAGTATTTACAGCAGAATCAATGTCTAAAAAGGATAAAGTTTGTATGTTATGTTTTGATGAAACATATTTGTCTTACAAAATTTGTTATGACAAAAAAAATGAACAGATAATAGGTCCTCATAAGTGTGTTCAAGTAGCCATAGTCAGAGGTAATTTTAAAGCTTACCATTTTTGAGCTTAAATTTGTAATTCATATATTTTTAAATGTAATATATCAAAGGTATCCTAAGCACCTGGAAGCAACCAATATATTACAGTTATGATACTCCGATGAATTGTGAAATAGTTTTTAATATTATTTCCAAATTATATGAATGTGGTTTTGAAGTAGTAGCTTTAACCAGTGATATGGGTCCTACTAATATAGGATTATGGAAAAAACTTGGAATATCAATTGAAAAAACATCATTTTACCATCCTATCACTAAAAAATAGATACATGTATTTGCTGATCCACCACATCTTTTGAAATTAGCACGAAATCACTTTTTAGATAAGTATGAAAAAAAAATTAATATTTCAATTGAATTATTCACTAGTGAATTCACTACTGAGTAAATTATGATTTTATTACAATTGTCTTATAATACGAGTAGATACAAATTATATAACATGTATATTGAGTAGGTATTTAATATTTATATAACAATACATAATTATTACTTAATTTATATAAGTTAAAAATTATAATGTAAATGTAAATTTAATTTCCTAATTTTTATTTGTAGAGGTTTTGTTTTATCAAATGGTGAATATGTTGGAGTAAATGTTATAAAAGAATATTTATCATTAATGAATCAAGATCTTAGACTTGCACACAAAGTATCTAATAAGCATATTGAAGTAATTGGTTCACAACGCCAAAATGTAAAATTAGCTGCTCAAATATTTTCTAATTCACTTGCTAAAGCATTATTATATTGCGGAGAAAATAACTATCTTAACTTAAAAAACTGGAAAGTGGTACATAATTTTATAATATTTTTTAAAATTTAATTTAATTCCTTTTTATAATAAAATTAATATTTTAGACAAGTGATATTTTACAATTATTTAATGATTGGTTTGATCTTTTTAATACACAATTTCCTAAAGATAAGTTCACATTGTCTTATGGATTAGACTTAACAAATCAGAATAATTTATTAAACCAAATGAATGAATTCATAGCAACAATGATGCATTTTGCATGGCAAAATTAAAACAACTTTATTACCTTTTCAAAAAGGTATTATTTAAACATTTTGTTTCCTTTTTAGTTTTATTATAAATTTATGTACCTACATCACTATAAATACTTATATTATTTAAGGTATCATAGTATCAAATAAATCAATAATAAATTTATTTAATGAACTTAAAACAAATAATGGTATAAGTTATAAAATTACACGACGTTTAAACCAAGATATTTTAGAAAATCTATTTGGTTACCTAAAAGGAATGTATGGTTCTAAAACTCATTTATCACCATTAGATTTTAAATATTGGTAAAATTAAAATTAAATAATATTAATTATTGACAATATAAATTTAGAAATAAATATATTTGATTTTGTAGTTTGAAATGGATTATTGAAATGGATTATTGAAATGTATATTTTGGGTAAAGAATCAAGTTTTATTTTTGACAATAATAGAAACACTGAAGATAATGTTGATGAAGAGTGTTTATTGGACTCTGTTGATTGTTTATCATCTGAAATAATGAAAAAATCAAATACTTTTGAAGAGACAAAATTTTCTCTAATTGATTATAATGATACAGAGTTAGAAATGTTACAATCAGAATTAGAATATGATAATATACAAATCACTAATGAATCATCAGAGTTATTAATAAACGATAATGAAATTAAAGTATGTATATTTAGTTTATATAATTTAATTTTATGATATTTAAACTCAATTATTATACTAGAACATTGATACAATAAGTGAACTCAATAAAAATTCACTGGAAAGAGTAGTTGGATATGTTGCACGAAGATTTCTTGATAAATATCCATTTATAGGACAGCATACTGATTCTCAAAACAATGACTCGCCAATAAAATCTTGGACTACATATCTGTCAAAAGATAATCTTATAATACCATCAAATAACTTCATGAATGTAGCAAAAATTTTAGAACAAGAATTTATCTTAATGCATGGTACCAACTCCTTAAACAAAGAACCAAGAATAATGCAGAAATTAACAAAAATCATACAAAATAAAAGCACTTACTACAATATTCCATCTGAAGCTATAGCTTGTTTAGTAAGAACGTGGACATTTATGAGGATTAACTATATGAATCATGTTATATTGGATAAAGTTATGATTAACAAAAGAAATAAATAGAAAAAATTCATTAATTAAATTAAAATTATTAAATAATTTTAAATAAAAAGAAACTATGTTAGCAATGCCTACTTGTAATAGCATGTAAAATTAATCTTAGTTTTGTTAGTTTCATAAGTTCTATTCTGTGGTTTTTCTTTATACAATATTATGTATTATTAAAATATCATTATTAATTGTGTATATTTCATATAATAATAATTTCCTAGTTGAATTATAAAAATAAAAGTTACTTCATAAAATAAACAATATTATTATTTTATGTTGATAAAGTTAATAAGATAATATTATTTATCTTTAAAAAAAGAAATTTCATTTTCCCGCTCTTTTATCTTATTGGTTGTAAATATTGGCGCACGGATGACGTAGTCATATGCGTATCACATAGTTGCTGACATACCTAGTTTATTAATCATGGTTGCTATTAGTTTCATTAATATTATTATTTTGGTTGCTATTAGTAACAATAATATTTATATTATCACTATGGTTACTATTATAAACAAATTTAGCTGATGAATCAAATTTGTCAAAGGAAAAATGTCCTTTTTTCGTTATTTTTTCCTCCTTTATTTGTGTAGCATGGTGTCATTTTGAGAAATTCGAAAAATGACCTTAATAAAGTACAAACTACATCCAATTTGCAATCGAAAACATATAACATTCGTGAAAATCGGAGCATTATTTCGGGTAGTAAAAATGTCTTCAGACATAAAAAAAAGACACACATCATTGTAAAACGCTCAGAATTTAAAATTTGTAGAATTTCAGTTGTTTATTATTTTGATTACTTTGATGCCTCTATGAACGAATCCTCTTCTCAATCTGGCAGGTCTCAAGTGCGGATATTCTTCAGTTGATGTTACTTTGATGTTCCACACTTTTTTCCATACGGTGTACAACAGTTCGTGCACCGGGTACACTCCAGAATGATGAGGTGCTACGGAATAACTAGCGTTTGTTGGTATTCCGTGAGCCTGTGAAAAACAATACTTTTAAACGTGATCAAGATTATAGCACAGATAACATTAAACCAGATGGCCTACTTTTTGGTTTAGTGATAATTCAAAACTCCTCAGATCAGGCAACCATATATGAAAAATTAAATTACAGTATATCCAATAACTTTATGATGTGTCATAAAAATTACAAATTTGCTAAAATTTTGAATTTTAGTAGCTCTTATATATTGGTTAGTCGGTGATTATCTTTGGGTTGATCTTTTACTTACCTACACCTATCTTCTTGACTTATCAGGGAATAGATGACTTTTTTTTATGTAAGTTTATATGCTCAATATGACAATATGTTTAAAATATATAAATATTATTTACACTTCAGAAACTACAAAGTAGCGAGACTTCATTACTCATTAATAAATATATTTTCTTATGCTTATTCATTACAATTTTTAAACTTTCACAACTTTTAGTCTGTGGTATTAATCATAACTTCAAAAGCTCTTTTATTAAAATATTCATACAAAAAAAAAAAAAAAAAAAAAAAAAGCAATTTTTAGGCTATGCAATTTAAGTAGTATAAAATGATAAACAGTTTTATAGTTTTAAAAATATTGATTTTAATTAAAATCTTATTCTTATATTACATATACTATTAATATTATTCTATTATAAACATATTTAAAGAGGTGAGTGGATAAAAATTGCGTTAAGTGACTTTTTGTAAAATCAATCTATGATTGTTAAATAATATTATTAATAACTAAAATAATTAGTTGAATATACCGAATTTTTGTTATTACAGTGTTTTTTTTTTTTTTTTTTTTACAAATTTTTTTCCCTTTTCAGTGATGACACTGAACTGAGGAGGGCTTTACTTTTTTCCATTTTTGTTAATTACATTGGCAGCATAGGAAAATAAAAAGAGTCGGCCATCTGGTTTAGTGTTATCTGCGATTATAGTTTACGTCAAGTAATGTTTTCATATTTTATATACATATATATTATATGTACTGTCCAGGAATGAGTAATTCTTGCGATCCGTTTACGTTTTTTTTGCATAGTAGAAAATATATTAATTCATTAAATTATATTTTAGGAAATTATCAATTTAAACAAAATAAAATATGATAATATATATTTTATTAGTTCTTAAACATTTTAATTTTTTGAGAGAAGAATATGTATAGTAATTTTTATTTACTCATTTCTGGCCTATATTGGCAACATTGCAATCATCAAAACTTACATCCGCAAACGCCTTGTTCAACATCATTTCGTACTCCAGATGAGTTTCGTTGTTGTATAAATGTGGTTGCATGTGATTCCACATGTGACAGAACCAATTGAATTTATTCACATTTTCTATATGGATATAGATAAATAAACATTAATAATGGTAAATTTTGAATTGTTGAAATAATAAATAATAATATGTAAGTTTTCATTACCTGCATAATATTATACTTACCTAATATTGTATCATCTCCTTCGTTCTCCTCCCAAGTGCCTCGATGAAAGTATTTTCCGGAAAAGCCCAAATTGAATTTAAACCCCGGCACAAGCTTGCTTATTCGATCTTGAGTTTTGATTAAGTCCTAAAAATACATATGAAATGAATAATTATCATTAAATATAATCAATAAAACTAACGATTTATTTTCAATTTATAATAATATATATATATATATATATTTATATTTAATATATTAATTTAATGTAAGATGTTAAAATTTAAAGTTGGGAATTTGTAACAAATCACATTGTTTGTTAAAAATCATTATAGTTTGTATTACTGTTTAAGTATATAAATATTCGAATCATATTATATTATTTGATTATTCAATTATTCAATTTGTATTATTTTTTTCATCGTTTGTGATTCTAGAATGAATTTTTTTTTAAATATTTTTGTGTACTTAAAAAATGTTACTTAGTCTTTTTCTATTGAAGATAATCAGAGAAAATTCAAATAGTGATGGTATTTACCTTGAAATTATTATACGAGTATATAATGTATGATAATTAACAGAGAGTAAATAAAGTCGCATTGCTGAAAAGTTTTAAGTCGGGATTTAACAACGCGTATTTATTGAGTATAATAATTAAGGGCCAGAATATATAAGCAGAGTCAAAACTGTCGTTGATATAATATTTACTAATAAATCTCGGGAAAGATGAAGATCTTATGAATAGTATTATTCAATAACTCACATTTGTACTGCACCAGAAGAGAAAATTATTATTTAATAATAGAATTTTGCCCAAAAACAATTACCTACATTAATATATTATTTTATATGATATTGTTTATAATCATTACATTAAATTTATAAATGGATGAAATATTGAAAATTGAAATACTTCTCAACATATTACTGATTCAAATGTGTAAAATTGCAATTATATGCAAAATTGTGGTGTAATATTATACGATAAATTGAACAAACAGATAACTAAATTATAAATTTGATAAACTTCATAACAGTATGACAATCATCGAGTTATAGTACGCGAGACGAAAAGTGAGCCGTGACCGTCGCGCGCCAAGCGGCTGGTTTTCGTCAGAGTGACTCCGCCTATTCCTACTGTTTTAAATAAATTACCACCTGTCGTTATTTTAAATGCGCGCCAGTTGCTGTTTCCATTGTTCTCAAACGTAGAACCCCCGAAATCAGGAAAAATGACCACTTGGTGCGTCCTGTTCCTGCCAAGTGCATGGGTCTCGAGGAGGGTGCACAGGAAACAGTCCGGTTATCACCTTTTGAAGCACCGTGCTTTGTTGCAGTTCCTTGGCTGGGCGGCTTCTAGTTAGTTTGCCCATGACTAACTTGTATAACTTTCCCCAGGGGTCATGTTCCACCTGGTCACACAGCTTTTTTCAGCAAATCTCTTTGGCTTTTCTGATGGTCTTGGTTAGCTCCAGTTTGGCATTTTTCATCTGTTCGATCTCCGCAGCGCATCCAGCTAGGCCTTTTCTTCTTTCTTTCCTCTGCACAACTCTGCGTGTGTGGTTAGCTGTCTTCCTCAAGGTGTTCAAGGCGGGTGTCCACCAGTATACCGATTTCCTCTTACTATTCTGTACTATCTCTGAGCCACAGACTTCAATGATTTTTGTTATTTAGTTGGTATAAGTGAACGAGCGCGGCTGACTTTTCGGCTCGCGTACTATATACCCGCCGCGGAATAATATGATTGGGCGGCGACCGTTTTGCGTCCGTTTTGCGTCCGTTTTGCGCATCCAGTTTTTAATTGGTTCTCCTGAATAGATGTAACGATTATACAGCGCCTTTTCAAATATCAACTGCAGTTGTATTGTTTTAAACACATAACGACTCTGTTGTCGCTTGAGCGTTCCGTATGAAAAAGTTGGAGTGGTCGCAAGGTCGTGCGGTGCGGTGGAAGAAGTTGTTTTGAGTGGGCGACCAGTCATGACGTTATTCCGCAGCGGGTATAGGTAATTATAGCGCTTACGTTTTTCCGTAGTTTATTTTATTTATAATAGTTTTTAAACTAGAGAAAATTATTCCAATCATAATTTGTAATCATTTTTACTTTTATATATAGGTACAAAAAAAGTATGTTAACTTACGTGTACGTCTTCCTTCCACATCCGGATGCCGCTCTCACCAACAAATATGTCGTCGATGTCCACAAGCACATGTCGTTCCAGTGATATGCTCAGTTGGCCTTTGCTTAGGTACGACAACGAGTCCAGAAACAGTAGCCGGTGCAACCAGAACCGCAGTCCGGAACCGAATAAAACGCGCGGTATGCCATCGTACATACCATGGTCCTGGACAACCGTGGTCAGCGCCGTATAATCGTCCCTCAGCGACGATTCGTTACTGCCCCAAGCGACTGGTTCATACGTGGTGTGATTGCCGCTAAATACGGTCCAATCATCACCGGGCAAGAGTCCTTGGTACACGCCGCCGGCCCGGGCAACTCTCAACACCGGCGATGCCGAGTTAAGCATGGCGTCCTGCATACAGAATAATTAATATAATTAATATTATTGGTAGGTATATTTTAAAGAAAAAAATTCGACACTTTGCCATTTAATTGTCAGCGAAGGAGGGGAATTTTTGACATGTCGGCAGAAGAAAAGTTTTCTTAAGCGATAAAAATGTACTCGTATGTATAAGTGATTTTAGAGTAAATTTAATTTACAATATTAGATACACGTAAAATATCTGTCAAAAACAGAATATAATCGATTACATGAAAATATTCGATTATATCAGACCAAGTATACCAACCCTGAGTACGAGTTTCGTGTGCAAGTAAAGCGGGAATCCTTTGACCGGGACGCCGGCCACGTGGCGTTCAGCTGGCGGGAAAAACCCCAGTATACCGACACTATATTCTCTGCAATACTTATCCAATAATTCTCTATTCCATTTGTCCATGTTCAGGTAACGGTGATAGTTCTCGAACACGATGACGGAATACCGGCCTTTGTCTAAATTTGTCAATGCCGGTAACGATTTTCCGGTGGTCACTTCCATTTTATATCTGTGAAATTTATATTTTATAAATACATTTACAAGTTAGATATTATTGTGACATTAATTAATAGAATTAATTTGACGATAAAACGAAAAAAAAAAAAAATTATAAATCTTTTTATTCCATTAAACAAAAAATGTAAACATTATTATAATAATTATATATATATAATAACCAGGGGTCCAGGGTTCGCAAGTTCATGCACTAAAAATTGATTTTATATGTATGCGTAATGCTCTAAAAAACGCTTAAATATGCAGTAAAAACATGTTAAATATGCTATTATTTAATTTATAATGTCGATGAAAAATATATTTTCCCCAAATGCAATTAAAATTTTTTTTAAACGACTTGCCGAATACGATTTTTCTTTTGGCATTGAATAAAATTAAAATGAAACGATATAAATAATATTTTAATAATTTGATTAAAGTAAAAAGCTGAATGTCATCGAACGACACATCACACGGACCTCAACTAACGCCACAACACAACTAAATGAGAAATCGTTATAGGAAATTATTGTTTTGACTTTAGATACTTCAATACATAAACATATTGTATTATGTGTAAATTTAAATGCGGGCATGCGGATCATGAATTAAACCGTGACAGCTAGCGATAAACAATTTACACAATTTACACATATTACACCATAATAAAAAATTTTCTGTTATAAATTCCCATATAAATAGGTACAGTCAGCGCCAGATATATTGACAAGGCGGCGGCGATTTTCAGTAATTGTACCTCAACCTATACTCTGTTCCAAAAGAGAAGACACGAAGCGGTGACCAGTTTTCGTTCGGCGGCGCGCATTCCCCACCTACTCCGATAAATGCACGTATGCTCACCAGCGACCTCTGACACCCAGCTGCATCGTTAAAAACCATTATACGGCGCGCTGGGATTGTTGACATCTATGACACTTGGCGAATATACGTATAACCTGTCACCTGATAACCGTGCAAGTGTACACGCCTATCGCTTGCCGCATTTTAATTACGGTGTATACATCGTCGGCAATGATCGGAAATGATCGGCCGTCATTCGATATGCGCAGAACCCGTGTCTTCTCTTTTGGAACAGAGTATAGTCGTTGTGTGCATAATACTTTTTACACTTTTCACATTTTAAAAGTCGTTATTCAATAATTCACATAAAATCAACCAGAATATCAAAAATAATAAAAATAAAAATGATAAAAAATTTTATACTCGTATGTGCCTTATAAACCAAAAAAACCATTAATATGCTAATATATGCAAAATAAAATTTTATGTATAGAATAATATCACTTTGAATGAATTTCTATATCACTTAGAATTGTCTAAGACTTGGCAAAATTGATATGCAAATGCATGAACTTGCCTTAATAATAACTATAAATCTAAAATATACTGTCTATAAGTAAATTATTATTTTATTAATATTAGTAGTTTTTAGATTTTAATAATTTTATATCGTTCCTAT
>JAIUCT010000016.1:172211-217356 GCA_021307375.1 Tetraneura akinire
TATGTTCGTTCTATCATCTGTTCATTGTACTTGTTATGGTTCTTACGAATATCAATAATTATTGTCAATAAACCTGTTTAGCATTTAATATAAGTGATTAAACTAATAATATTATCTTATTATAATGAAATAGGTACGTAGGTAAAAAATATAAATAATTAATAATTGTCAAGATACATAGAAAACAGAAATGTCTAGAGTGAGTGTTATTATTATAAACAGTCATTTTAAGTAGATTAAAAATTTAAAACACGCTGGTGTATAATAATTAGGGGGAAAGCTATATCGAATGAAAATAATAACTAAACTTAAACGAATAACGATATATTCGTTTTAATTTTAATAAAAATTCATCCAGGTGCTCGACTGTTCAAATATTTGTATTTATGATACCTCTATTTCTAGTGTGATTTTTTGATGTAAATATTTAGATATTTAAATTTTCATTATTTTATCTATAATAATACATATAAAAATTATCTAACCATCGTCTCTATAATAACATATTCAACTCAATAATACAATGTATTATCATTTAACTTGCACACGCATACATTACATTTAAAATCGATATAGCGATATACGTTTTAAACGGAAACCCAGGGTTAATTAAGTTCGAAAATCGCATCATCGTAGATATGTATTTAGTTCGCATAACATAAATATGTATAATGGAAACTAAAATTAAATTTGTCCGCTCAGCACGAGAAAACACACTCAATAGTGCTTCGATTAGGCAGAATATTATTATCATCACAACTAGTTATATACCTACCTAATAATAATAAATAATAATATAGAAGTATTATATATAGTAGGCGACTATATTATGTAATATCTATTACAATAAATATAATTATTCTCGTAAAGTCACGTAGAAGTAATTATTCTATGTATATACCTATACGATAAAGTACAGCGTTATTATAAAATGTAATTAAACCATAATAATAAATAAAAAGGATTTTTATATTTTTATTTTATACCTCGATAAGTAAACTAATAATTTTCTCGGTTAAATAAAGTACCAACTACAAATACTTTCCAACCGGAATCATTTGCTATTCGTGAAAATTGGAGCATTATTTCGGGTAGTAAAAATGTCTTCAGACATGAATAAAAAAAAAAAAAATTGTTCTAATATTTTCATATGATAATTCAGACATAAAAAGAAAAAAAACGCAAAAAAAAAAACTAAACGGTGTCAATGCCTGGCTACGGTGGTTAACACCAAGGTAGCGTTCGGGAATGTTACGCTGCCTACACCACAGGCGTCTCCCATAGAGACATAGTTATAGTTTTTTCGTCATTTTTTCATAATATTTTCGTTTAAACTAAAAATATCAACTTTAAACAGCTATAAAAAAAAATTGAGACTAGGAATTTTTCTCATATTTCAGAATGATGTTAAATAATATGTAAGTATACTTCAGTAAAATTTTCAGACCTTAATACCAAAAATTGCCAATTTTATCAAACATTATGTACAAAAAAACGAGAATTTTACGAAATATTCAAAGTCATATATTTTGTAGAATAATTAACCAAACGGTTCAAAAAGTTTACCACATATATATAGTAGCTATGTGAAGACCTAAAAATATTTTCAAGTCTCTAACTTTAAAATTGCCCCAGTTATCGTGAAATATTGAAATCGAATTTGTCGAAATTTTAGTTTTGCCGTTTTTTCGTCATTATTTGTACCGCTTAGGGACAATTTTGAAAAATTCGAAAAATGCCTAAATAAAGTACCAACTACATCCACTTTCCTACCGGAAACATATGCTATTCGTGATAATCGGAGCATTATTTTGGGTAGTAAAAGTGTCTTCATACTTAATTTACATACATAAATACTTTTATTGTAAAACAAATACATTCTTCGCTTCACTAAAAATCTAAAATCACATTTCTAAACATTGAACAGGCATATCATATTTATATATAATATATATATTATAAAAAAAGTATTTGTATATTATTATAATTAATTGATGAGGGAAAACGGTCAATATTTATTATTAAAGAGCAACAAGTTGGTGATGAGAGGACAGAGCTTTGGGTCTTTGCCTAGAGGGGGCTAATATTATTGTTTTATAAAAAAAACTGGAAAAGAGACTTTTGCCTTCTTTTAGGAAATGACATATTAAATTATAATAAATTTAAACTTAAGAACATTAAATTAAACATAGAACTTAAGAACATTAATTAATAACGTTTAAACGTTATGTTGATAATATAATACTAACTGTTTTCGTGTTAATGTGTTTTGTACAAGTTATTACCTACGTTTACAAATTCATATATAATAACTGATAAGCAACCTTAATGTCAAAAATTGCCAATTTTATCAAACATTATATACAAAAAAAAAAAAAAAAAATTAAAATTTTAGGAAATATTCAACGTCTTATATTTTGTAGAAAATTTAACGTAACGGTTTCAAAATTTTACTACATATACGAGTATATTATAATTCCAATGTGAACACCCAATAAGATATTAAACCTCTAACTTCAAAATTGCCCGAGTAATCGTGAAATATTGAAATCAAATTCGTCAAAATTTCAGTTTTCGTCGTATTTTCTACCATTTAGAGTCAATTTTGTGTGTTTACATATTATATAATATCTCATATAAAATATCTCTGGGGGGCCATGGCCCTCCCTAAAAGCCACCACTGTGAGGGAAAGACAATTGAATGTCAAAATTGAGTAGGCTTAAACGATATAGCGCGTGTACTCGCATAGGGACACAATAAATACAGACTTTTATATTATTTGCGTTATACACGCGGCGGTTTATTCGATTTGGAATTACATAATATACACTATAGGCGCTTGCCCCTTCTTAAAAAAAATAAAATAGACTTGTAATTTTAATAAAATTGAAACTTGTACAAGTATAAAAATTGAGACACAATTGTTATTATAAATACTTATATATAATACATATTATATTAAACGTGGGTTCATTTAGAGAATTTTTTTTGCACCATCTTGAAATTTCATCTATTAGTACCAATGGATACAGAAATACAGATATATATACGAGTATATATACGTTTTATGTAAGGCTAAAATATATTAATGTGCGAAAATCGCGATATTTCCGAACCCGCGACAAGGCAAAAACCTTGTATATTATTCGCGCACGACTATATTGTATATACCTAATATAATATAAATGTTTATTATATATATTTGTGATTTGATATTCTAAAATAAACTCGTACGTGGTCGAGTGGTTTATATACGAATACAGTCGGTACCGCGAATTTAATACATTATATAATATTGTGTACGCGTTTGATACCGTGGTAACCGGCTGCAAATGCGTTATCACGCGGAATAAATCTCGTTCAATTCGTGTCGACGGGATAATTTTTTTTTTAACACGAACGTGTTAGTTTCAGTGATATAGGCAGCTGCTCACATCTAATAGCATAATATTACCCGGGTAAGGGTTAGGCCTGGTTCGCGAGAGGTCTATTTCAAGCGCGGTCACGTTTCTGTATTTTTTTTTTTTTCGAAATCACTTATCTTCACGCGAAATAACCTCACGTGCTACCGCATTATATGATGGCCATTGATCCCACGCGGAAGAAAATTAACAATAAATAATACGTAGGTATATAACAACAAAACGTCGATGCATGTACGAAAAGCTCTAGAAAATTGGATATGATAAGTGAGAATCCGGCAGTCGTAAGTATTGTAACTTGTAAGTAACTAAAAAAAAAAAAAAAATAATAATAATATATTTATTGTTTGTAATATCGTTTTCCGATTTTTTAAAAACGTCGCGATACCTATCGAACCATCAAATTTAAAAACGCGCAATTTCATGTTATGGATTTTTCTAAAAATTCTACAACTATATATTTATTTCGTTAATTATTTATATCTACAGGTATATGATAAAATTAACATTATTAATTTTATACGCGTACAACACATCACGTTATACGTGTATAGGTATAGTTGATATTATATATACAAGTCCTACACGACGAATACAAATATAGGTATATAGATAATTTTAGATCGTTTATAATAATATGTAAGCAATAAAAATGAATTTCTATATTATCATATTATTCTTATCACGCATGATGGCGATAGATCATCAATGAACGCAAATAAAACACGAAAATATCGTTAAATCGACGCGAAAATAATAATATATATTAATATATTATACCTATAACCTATATATAATGCGTATCGTATACTTTATATAGTAATATAGTATAATATAATATAATATGGAATCGCGGTTGTTAAAACGGAAAGGTCGAATATGAATATTTTATATTCTAACCTATATGCAACGAGAACTCGATTTCTAGAACAATATTATATTATATACGTATTATAATGTAGGTTACGAAAAATATGTGACATGACTCATAAAAATAGACTTCAATAAACAACTTGCTCGTATTATGCAAATACGAACTTGTAATTTTTTCCCCCGCACTTTAACGCGCTGTTCGACCACGTGTGTATATACCTATATAATAATATTTATTATAATATCAGAGTCTACCGCGCGAATATTTCCATTAAATAAATCGCTTCCGTCGTTTGTTTCTCGTTTTCAACCGATTTTCCTATAACAAAACATAATTTACCTCTACTAGTAATATTTCGTTTTTCATCTACATTATATTATATCATTATACACATATCACTATTCACTATAGCTATTATTTTGTTATTTTGTATTTATATACGCACCGCACCTCGCTGTTATATATCGGATTTTAAATGAAAACTAACAATTGTTATCCGGACGATTTCAACAAGAACAATGCTCATACTTACACACGTACATATTATTATAATATACAATACGTATATTATATGTTTTAAATAACCTTTCGTCGAAAATAAAAATTTAATAATAATTACATTTGATATTGTGATGAATTTTGAATTGTATACAGTAGAGCGTTTCTAACATTATAATAATTAAATGAAAAAATATATAGGTATCTACTTAGATTATGAGCGAAGCGAAAAAAACCAATTGGTTTTGCAATGAAGTGAGTCTTTCTGAAGACACTTTTTCTACCCGAAATAATGCTCTGAATTTCACGAAAGGCATTATATGGTTCTGGTTGGAAAGTGGACGTAGTTGGTACTTTATTTAGGTCGTTTTTCGAATTCCTAAAAATTAATCCTGTGCTATATAGGAAAAACGACCAAAAAATGATGAAAAAACTCGATATTAATATTTCACGATAACTCGGATAAATTTTTTTGGGGTTCACATTTGATAAAATTTTACATGGAATCGTATGAAGGCTGTTTTACATAAATTTCTTATCTAAAATTGTACTTAATTAGATCTACCCAAATTTATGATAAATTGAATAGTTTAGCTTTCCTTTCAATAGAGAGTAAAATGTTAAATGAATTAAATTGTAATGATTTAATTGACGAATTTGCAAGAACTAAAGGTAGACCTAAATTATAATAAAATTAAATGTATGTACTTATATTAAAACATTTTTTTACTAAAAAAACAATAAACAATATTTTGTGAAAATAATATATTTTTTTATTTTATAATTTTTTTTTTCAATAAAATCTGTTTGACACGATGCATCCAATAAATTTATATTTTAGTAATTTAAGGCGACAAATTTCTACAGGCCTATAGGCGCTGAATATAAAAATACGCCACTGAGTAGGTACCAAGGACGAAGATTTTCAGCGAAAAAATTTACAAAAACGATTACCCGTCATTTTATGGTACATTTCGTGCATTATATACTCGTCTTTTTGCGCGCCCTGTAAACGAGAACTACTAACTACACACTGTCGGCGCATAGAAATTGAATTGAATTGAATATTATTATATTATAATAATTGATATGTCAAAAGTTTTCAACGAGCAAACACATAAAGGCGTATATATATAAAAAAAAAATAAATAAATAAATAAAAAATAAAAAATAAAATACGCGACGTCCGTACGTGTTGTGTCAAGCGTATTGCAAATATTCGATTACGCAATCGCGTTTATTTTTATGACGGATATTTTTCTTCGAGTTCAGCATTTTAATGTCATTTGCACGTGTATAATTCCTTATTATAATCTTGATAAAACGATTATGCGACGGGAGGACAGATTCGGTAGGTATATAAAAAAAAACTTCCATACGCGTCGGCAGAGAAAGAAAAAGTTTCTTTGAACGAGATTGCGTTTATTTTTTATTTTTATTTCGATCGCCATCTTTCATTTACTTTACACTATAATATGATAATAGAGCGTCGTATTCATGATGATAATAATATATATCCGTCCACCTATTATTATAAAAAAATATATAAGTTCCGAAACCCAAAGTGAAAGAACTATAAATATAATTATTATGACCACGGTAAGAGTACCTATACGCATTTATGTCTCCTTGGAATCGAGTGTTTTATATTCTTCTCTTTTATCGTTATCCATTAATATAATAATAATAATAAAACAAAGCTACGTATGTATATAGCATTTTCATCAGGTTATCCTGGAAGCAAAAAACATCGCATTACACCGTACTTAGATTCGAACAATATTATATGTTTTACATTTCAACGAATACACCTAAAATACCTATTTCATATTAATATATAAAAAATTTAACTCGGCGACATTTTACTTGCATGGGCCGCCGGGGAAAGTATACCGCAGTATATGTATATGGTCGACCTAACTTTATAATACGGCGCGTATTTAACCCGTAAACACATACCATAATATAATAAGTAGGTATACTGTTATTGCGGTATAAATAAGACAAATTGCCGGGATATCAATTTTTTTGATCGATGCGTTGAAAATTATTATTATTACCGCAGGACATAAATCGCGTTACAAAACCATCAGCTGCAGTCACGTTTTCTCGATTTTCGGTTTTCCACGGTAAAATATTTTCGTATAATAAATATTCATATATTATTATGTGTTTATAAATAACCATTCAAAAATCTCTATTTTCGGCAAAGTCTGTTATTCATTTATTACCCGAAGGATTAATTTTCCGCCCAAATCGGAATACATAACTCACGAGCAGAGCAGTCTTTACGCTTTTGAACTTTCTATATCAGGCGCGCACAAACGCCGTAACCAAAAATTAATTTAATATAAACAAAGCGTAATATTATAATGATTATAAAATAGGCGATACATTCATTTTTGCTCGTGTTATTTTTGTGTTCCTTTGATCTACCGTTTGTCAATACGTGTAAAAAATAAACGTTTGTTTCTTGTATTTTATAAGATTTTTGTACACATAATACAATATTTTGCAAGTTTGTTTTAAGCCTCCGCAGTTAATTAAAATATTACATCGAGCATAACATCAGTGGAAACATAACATAAAAGTATTTATTTAAGATAAATGCATAATATGAATTTCCTCTCGTGGCTTTGAGAAATTATCATAATATGTTTCCTGTAAGAAAATGGACGTATAGTTAGTAGGTAACTATACTTACTTTATTTAGGTTATTTTTCGAATTTCTTGAAATTAAGCCTATTATGCTTTAGGAAAAACTATACCAAAAAATGACAAAATACGACATTTTTCACCAACACTAAAATTTTGACGAAATCGATTTCAATATTTTACAACTCGGGCAATATTGAACTCGAACGTTTTATTGAATGTTCACATATTGGTACTATAAATACGTTGTAAAATTTTGGAACGATTACCTAAGCTAATTTTATTAGAAAATATACAACTTTTAATAATTTCTAAAATTCTCATTTTTATTTATCATTGTATTTAAATTTTAATATCAAAATTCAATGCTATCATCTTTACACCAGCTGTATCCAATCCAAAGCAGTATCAGTTCATATTTTCATTTATTATTTACTTTGTAATAATTAACGTAGCTTTATAGTTACAAATATATATTATATATGTATAAATGTGAGAACACGACTATTATAACTCGTATTATAATATTATACAAAATTTTTAACGTATAAAATTTAAAAAATTTTTTTATGTTTAAATGATTTTATTATACAATATATCTATTTTGTCTCATAGCAGTTATAAAAATATATTTCTGCGGATGAAATGATGAATCATAAATAAAGAATGCGCTGAAGAATGGAAATACCTACATTATAATATATATATTTGAATATTCTCTTCTAAATATTCTATTTTCTTACACGACGTTTATTTTAAATTTTAATTGTAACGTTTTCAATATTAGTACGCAATTAAACATATTATCGTTCATAATTAATTTTAAAAAATTATAAAAACACTTTTATTTAATTTCTAAAATTTCCCCTCAAAATAAATATGCAATTAAGTGGATGTATATTTAAACCTAATAAATATGAAATGTACCAACGACTTTTTGAAAAATAAGCATTTACATAATATTATAATCCATGCAACCGTCGTTTTAATCGCATATATTATAATGTAGAATACCCGAAAAATGACCATTGTGCAGTTATCCGAAATTCCTAATGTAATCTATGAATCTGAAACTGCAGAATCCGCGTTTAAGTATAAATCTTTTTTTTTTTTTACATTTTTTTAATTTATGATATAATTACTATTCACAATGCAGTACGTATATACAATGTACAACACAAGTGGTCAAACTCTCTTTGGTAAAGATCTTCTAAGAGCGTATATTTTATTTTTGAGTACCTATATATTAATTATAATATTATTAATTTTGTCGGTAATTTGCGACTTGTATAAATTCTAACAAAAAAAAACAGGCTATAAGACCGTATACGCGATAAAAAAAAAACACCTCCACTGAATTTAAAAAAAAAAAAAAACGAAGGAAAAAAATTACACTAAGTACCTACTAAAATCCGCTATAATTAATTTTATAAATAAATTAAAATTTCATTTTTATGGAAAAAAAAGTAAAAAATAAGATTTAAAAAACGGTTGTGTTTTTGAGTTTGTTAAAAACACGAAAAATACAAAATAATCTAATTTATTCACATAACGCATGTTATGCGACCAAAACAAAAATATAATAAACGGAAAAAAATGTTTTGGTATATACCACACGCAACAAAAATGCACTCGTGACATTTGTAATCAAATCAAATTTTAACAATTTTTAATTTCCAGTATTATATTCAGTAAGCATATTTTTTTTTTTTTTTTTTTTGTTAACGCCATATGATTTATTATTATTTTTACCTCAGTCTATTGTGCACGAGCGTTTCGGCCAGTTCTCTGCCCAGTCTCGAGTATGCAGTCTCAACGAGTAATAACAACTTAGGATCGGTCCTAGGACGATGGTCCGGTCCTTGATGCTGCGGTTTGTGATCCGTCGGCGGCCTGGACTGGAAATTCGGGCACATGGCGTACGGTCGCATCCGAACCACTTTTCGTTCACGTCGCATCAGTAAGCTTCATAAAACATAATTCAAATTAGATTGTGGATTAAAACACAATAATTGAGTAAGTGTGTATTTATTATAGCTATAATTTTTTCATTATTTATTTTTCTGTTTTTCGCCTTGAACATAATACGTTAGGTGTAGGTACATTTTGTATTCGATTTTAAATTTATAATATATTATCGTTAATATGTTAATAATAATAAAAATGAAAAAATATAAATGTTGTTCTATATAAAATAGATCCACGATAAAAATATGTTTTCGAGTTGACGATAAAACCCTTCGATTCGTGGGGAAAAAAATAAATTCAAAAATGGCAGTCCGACAAGGATTTTATACAATAGAATTTTCCATAATTGTCTTACGTATTCGCAAGTTAATTACGTATTTCTTAAATCTATAATTTTTATAGCAAAAATGATGATTGAACAGAACATAATATTCAAATCTTATACTTTTATCTTATTTGTTTATATAGGCGTACTATTTTTTTTTTATAAATGTCATCATAACTTAAATTTATAATTTAACAATATATCACAACACGTTTACGTGAATAATATTTCGATTGAATATACAAATTTAACCAAACCTTTGCAAAATGTAAATGATTCAAATAATACAAACATATACAATATAAAATGTCCATTTGAAATTGAAATAATTAAATTAAATTTTCAAACATATGCGAAGGATAATAAAATGACAATTTATATATAGGTAACCTAACCTAACCTAACCTCGACTTGTATGTATGTGTATATAATATTGTTAAAAGGTAAATAATTAATAATTACGCGTTACCTATTATAAATCTATAACATTAATATGAATAACAATAAATAAATAATAATATTTTGTTATAAAATATTTCTGTTTATTATTGTAACAATAACCTATATTAAATATTAATTATATGAGTAATAAATTCAAAATATTTTATAAGTATGTAATTAATATGAAATTTGTAAACAATTTTTTTTTTTTAACATAATATAGTTAGGTATAGGTAAATATTGTAACTAGAATTCCACGTTATTATTTTTATTCGATTTCAAAATTTTCGCGTTCGCCCGAATTTTCTTCTACGATAATATTTTATACTTAGACCGCATTTATTGGTTTACGTAGAAATTATTATAAAATCGTCACCTGCAATATTTTTATACCTAGTCGGAGTAATAATAATTTTTAAATATAACATTTCATAATTTATAATTCATAAAAGTGGTCAGGTCAGCACGAGTAGTATATTCAATGCGGAAACGGAAAGCATATGTACATAATATATAAATATAATAAATAGGTTTAAAGAATTGCGAATTTACAATTCAAACATTTAACCTTGGGATTTAAATTAAGTTTATTTATAGTGTTCCGATCGAACAGAAACATATCGTACATAATAAATAATTTTAAATAATTTTAGTATTGATATAATATAAATGTGTTACTTGACAAGTTATTAATTTTTATTACTGACGTCAGACACACGATTGGCAAAAAATTAATCATCACATATAATTGGGTCTCACTAAAATTATAACCGTTAATTAATGCATTATATAATTATCTTAATTACTAATGAATTATTTGTTTGTTTTTTTTTTTTTTTTGTATAGAATAAATGAAATATGACGTTGAAATAAATTAGGTACCTACCAAAATAAGTAAATACCATTTAATTTTTTTTTTCTAAAAATAAATTATTACTAATATTAATTTTTTATTTAAATTAATATTCGAATTCCAAAAATATTCATATTACACAAAATTAACTAGTAAATTAAAATTATAAATTAAGATTTTATTATATTCAATATTTTTACGATGATCATGATATTATATATTATGAAAAATTGTTATGGACGATTTGACAGGTTTTTATGTAAGTATTTTATTAAACGTAAACATAAACGACGTGTATTATATAGATATATACCTGCTAGCTATTGAATATATAATCAATATAATAATTTATTATACGTTAATAAAAAAAAAAAAACCACTTTTTATTGTTTTACACAATATATAATATAGAAAGAAAAACGTTTTGATACGTAACAGATAATTTACTCGTATATGAAAAGATAGTATAATAGAATTTTTTTTTTAATTAATAGAATAAATCTAAAACACATTGTTATTCTTTTTGGAAATATGAATACAAAGCAACATCCCTACGCTTTTATATTACGTATAAAGTATTAATAGCTTATAGTTCGGATAGACCGAATTCGTTTAAAATGTAAACGAAAACAATATATGTATGTATGTATAATATGACATTTATACACTTCATTATTTCAATTCTAATCTGAATAATAAGATGAACTAGGACCTTTTACTTACGATACGAATTTGCATAACAAAGTGCTGAAATATAATAATGTACCTATATATAATTCCTTTGGCATAAAAACATTCCATTGTGTACCGTAATATAAACTTAAAATTTTCGAACGTGGGCACATCCATCTGTACAGAGGGCCAAGGCAGAACGAAACTTCAGAAAGTACATTATATAAAAAGAAAGTGTATTATAGACATTGTAAATAAAATATATACAAGTAAAATTGTTCATGACAATTATTTGTATATAATCAAATAGAAATTATTCAAGTCTTCGCGGTCGTATATTATCAAACAAAATTTCTTATTAACTCTGTTAAATGAATTTTTGTAGTCTTTTATTAACTCTTTCACTATGAATACATAATCATTTGGTGATTTATTAGTCTTATTTCAAAATTAAACTTAAATTAAATTTACTTCCAAGTAAACAACATTCTAATAAAAGTGTCAGGAAATAATATTTCGCAACGTTCTATTAAATATCTTCTATACTCTGGCATTATTTTTTTACATTAACCATTAAACTATGATATAAACTATTTTTAGATTATACAATTTTAATTAATAAATATTTATAAATATTTGGGCAAAGTAAATGTATAATTGTTTTTATTATTATTATTATTTTTTTTTTAAATGCTTGATGATGTTCTAATGATAAAAATATATATGTACATACTTGGTAATATATATTTGGTTTCCATACAAATTAGATACTTATTAATATTAATTATTTAGTTTATAATTATTAAAAAAAGAAGGGATAATGGTGTGGAAGAGATACAGGTGTAAAGAGGATAGTGTTGAATTTTGATAAATATTTTAATGCAATGATAAATTACTTCATTAGTGAAAACGATTTTGAGCGAAACTTAACAAATAATATATTATGTGTATATATTAATTAAACTTTTTACATTTATCAATATAAATAAATAACCATAAAACCTCTAAATGAGTCACCGAAATACCCAAATCTGACAGTACTTCGCTGAGAATCGTTTTTCGAATGTAATTTATAACATTGCATTCAAATGTTAATTGTTAATCAAAATTCGACACTATTCTCTTTACACCTGTAACCCTTCCACACCAGTATCCCTTACCTTGCTTTTTATACTTTAAACAATTATATATAAAAAAAAAAATGTAAATATAATATTCACAATTAATTGGAACTGAGTTAAGTAAAAATGTATTTAAGCTTCAATAAAATTTACATAAAAATTTTGTCAATTTTATTTAACATTATTCTAAAATATTCATTATCCATATAAATACTATAAATATTGATTTTACTGAAATTTCAACTTTAAACACCTATAAAAAGAAATTGAGACTTGAGATTTTTCTAATATTTTGGAAATACAATAACTTGATGTAAGTATGTTTTAATAAAATTTTCAAAATATTTCCCGAATATTAGAATAATATCAAGTGTGTATGTGAACACTCAATAAAATTTCCAAGTCTCTAAGTTCAAAATTGCCTGAGTTATCGTGAAATATCCATGGGCATATCAAGAGGAAATTGAGAGACAAATAAAAGAAATGAAAGATAATATATTATTCGAGATTCGGTTTCACCATTCAATTTTCCATTAGTGGTAGTGAAAAAGAAAAATACGGACGCTGATGGGAAACCAAAATTACGTATTTGTGTCGATTTTAGGAAATTAAATGAAATAACAGAGAATGATGCGTACGGTTTACCAAACTTATTAGAAATTTTGGATTCCCTGGAATTTGAAGTCAAATTTGTCGAAATTTCAGTTTTCGTGAAAATGCCGTTTATCATCATATTTTAGTCATTTTTCCTATCGCATAGGGTTAATTTTGAGAAATTCGACAAATGATCTAAATAAAGTACCAACTACATCTAATTTCCAACTGGAAACATATGCTATTCGTAAAAATCGAAGCATTATTTCGGATAGAAAAAGTGTCTTCAGCATAAAAACAAAAACAAAAATTTAAAAATAAATAAAATAGAATAAAAAGTTAATATTTCTACAATTCTCACTATTAATCGTTTACTGTACTAACACAAAAATCTACAAAAAAAAAAAATAAATAAATAAAACATACAAAAATTGATTATATATTACTCCTAAACTCCTTCAATAACCTAAATAATATTTTTTTCGATCTCTTTATAAAAATATAGTTATATATATATAGTTCTTAGACAGGTTGCTAGATAGCGCTGTAGTATTCAATTATAGTCATTAATATAAATAAATTCTAAGCAATAAATGATGTAAAATAGTTTTATCATGACATGTTTTTATGTTAGATATGTTAATTACTTTTCATTCCGGGGTGCCAAGATGACATTGTTGACACCATCTTCACTCATTTTTGGATTTCTTGTCCGAATATTTGGGTTACAAATTACAAACTTGTGGTAACAAATTATTACGAATTTCTTAAATATATTAACGCGGTGTCAAAATTACGAGATGTGGTGCTAGGATTTTGTACTTTAATATTTTAATACTTTATAAGTTTTATATTATTTATCAGATCGATAGTAAGGATTAAAGGTTTTGAAAATATCTTTAGAAAATGGCCTAATCAGTGATCACAGACAAAATATTTCGCATTAAATTACAGAAAATGAATTATTAAATTATTATTATACCTACCTAACTTATATCGAAATATAATATACTTATATAAATTATTTTAAGGTATATTATGCTTTATATTTTACTAGAATAAAACACGAACCATATATTAAGCTTGTTATAAGAGCTACAGGTTGACTACTATATTATTGAATATGAGTTTTCTTCACATATCTGCACTTTTCCAACAAATTACAAATAACTATAATTTTGAATTATTATTAATTTATAAATTTAATCAGTGATTATAACTACTAATATATAGTTAATGAAAAATGAAGAATTGGCCTATTATATAATTTTAACATGCTACGAACCTTTTTTTTTTTTTTGGATAGCCGAAGTATAACTTATAACTTTGTTAAAAGTTTAATAAAATCAAGGATACTGTTCATCGTAAATGATAAAAATTCGTACCTATAAATTGATTCTGTGTGTAAATAATTGAATGATAAATTTTCAATTAAATTTAACCTAAATAACAACTAAACAGCAGATTATTTAGTATAATATACATTTTCCTATTGATAATTGTTATATTTTGTACCTTGTAATTTATACCATTATGAAGTCTATATGAAATGTTTATTTAAACAATAAAAAAAATGTGTTTAGTGAGTTCAAGGGAAAAGATAAATACTTTCCTTCAAACGTCTACGATTTCGTATCATATTATATAATTTGGTATCTAAGTAATAAACAAGGTAAACAAGAAATGAATAAAAATGAACATAATATGAGTATTGAGTATATGCATTCTAAATGACAATTTTATTTAATAAGTAACAGAAAAAAAACATTAAAATATTCCAAATTTTAAATATTATTAAAAGTTCATTTATTATAATAACGTAACTTAAAATATATTGAAATTTACATAATGATATCTTAATTTGAAGTAAGTACCTTTATTAAAATTGGTAGATTTCGAAAATGGAATGCATGTTTATTAATTGTTTCTAATACAATAATATACAAGTAATGATTACAAGGTTCTTTTAGGATGATATGATTAAACAAAGTGTACAATTTTATAATATCACCTATCTAACATACAGTATATTAATAATTTATTATTAAACATTTTTCTTTTCTTTAATTTTATTATTAATTATTGAAAAATTAATTTTTATAATGGTTTTCCATAGATAAATATATAATAATAATATATTTTTATATTTTCTTAAATCTAAAATTAAAACTTGAAAAATATTTAACGCGTTTGGTGTTATTGAAGATTATACAATTATAATTATTAAAACTCACATTGGTGATTGGTATTTCACTCTATTGCTCACCATTTCTTTTTTTTTTCTCGAACACACTTAACGATAATGAGGTAATAGATACTCAATAATAAATATTATAAAATATATATAGGTAAAATATAATTCAATATACCTGGTGTTTTTGAAATTATTGAGGAAACTCAGTGGTTTTCAGTATGTTAAACCAAATGACGTTTTTTTTTTAATTTTTTTAAATTTTTGTCTATCTCCAAAATTAAGAATATTACTTTAAATTTAAAATTAACTAGGTACTCATATGATATGAAGAGATAGAAATTTGCAAGAAAAATAGTGGTGTAATTTCTTTTATTTAGCTCGCCTGATTAATTTCGATAAGTTTTACATATAAAATGTTTAATAATAAATTATAGCTATTTAAAATTTTTAATTAACGTGAAAACGAAATTGTTTATTTGTCTTAATTACCTAAGAAAAAAATTGTAATAATGTAAATTATGCGAATTCTTTTTACATAAGTATAGATTGCAAAAATCAGATTTGAATAATATGTAATTGTAACAAAATTTATATTGACCCGAACAAACACGACTGGGACAAACTTTGTATATTATAAAACTATATTTTTTCACTATTTGATAAAATGACCGATTTGACAATATGCCTAAGGCATATACAAATAATATAATATACAATATACGTTGAATTACCTATTTAAATAATATAATTTATTTTATTTTGAAACAATAAAACGCAAAGGAAACATACGACATTGACATATATGAAATAAATTAAGAATTGCTAATTGCTATTCTTATTGTTTCGTGCGTTTATTCGTCCTTATATACGGAATTACGGACGGTCCTTTATATTCTTACACGCGTTACACACACACACACACATAAATATATGTACACAAAGACGCGTTTTATATTATATTTGTATACGTATATGAAACGAAACCCCAAGTTTTTGTAACGAAAGTTTACAATTTAAAGTTGAACCAACCATAAAAGTATCAGATCTATTGTATATACGAGTACCTACTAAAATACAGGACAAATTATATTATTGTAAAATGAAATAATAATGAACAGAGAATAGTAGTGTTGTGTGCAAATCGTCTTACAGAAATCTTTGGGAATTATTATAAATGTATAAAGTAATAAACGTTCAACTACACCGTTCTTAATGTATAAACTCTTTAAAAATATATTACCAGATAGTATATTATACCGACTAAACTCGTGCAGTTTGAGAGAGGCAGTTTTAATAATAATTATGAAATATAAAATAAACTTAGTAAAGTATATACGTAATAGAGATTAATGAATATAATAGTGTTATACATTATATAGTCGGAGGAATGAGCTTATAATTAAATAAATACAAATAATAATATAATATAATGTTATAAATTATAACATTTGATTTTTTAAAAAAAATTTTTTTACATTATAATTTTCTCCTGGAAATACGTCGGTTTAAATTTTCGTTGTAGTACATAATATTATGTCTAAATATTAAAAAATACCCAAAATTAATTTTTTTTTTTTTTTTTTTTAAAACTGTTATAAAATTAAAACGTTAACACTTATCAACCCGACTATAGTTATAAATTAATAATATAGTAATTGGAAAGTTAATATGCATAATTACTTAAATAATACAAAATTACGATTTAGTAATATTTATATTTAGTAATATAGTATCTTTTATACATAAAACAGAAGTCTGTATTTTATTTACTTATATTTTTTGGTATAACATTTTAAAAAATAAAATAAACAATTTTTAAAAATTATAATTTTTAATATAATAATGATTATTAAATATAATTGTTTATTATGAAATCCTACTAAATCATTTTTTTTTTTTTTTTTATAAAATACAGATAAATTAAATAAAGAACAAAATATTATTCAATATATACTTATTGTAAAAATAACAATTTTACATAAGAATAAAATATTAATAATTTAAATTTCATTAAATTGAGGGTCAGATTCATTAGATATTTTACTATTTTTTTATTTTTATTTTTTGTAAATTTTAATTAAATCGAATTTTATTACGTCAATGATTTTATCAACTTATATAATATAAATAATATTCGTTGAATGCTTTTTCTTATATTCCAATTTATTTTTCTGAATTTCATTTTTAATAATAAATATATTTATAGTAAATAAAAAAAAAAAAAAAAAAAAATAGATAAACATCATAAGAGATAGTAAAAAAAAACATTAAATTATTAAATACCAAATACATAGGTATTATTTTAAGTTTCATTAAATAAATTATATTATATATACTATAATAATTTATGCGTGCAGCATAAATGAATAAACTTTTAAAAATAACTAAAAAAAAATTATACTTATACATTAAGTTATTTCCATTAAAATTGGTAAAAAAATTATTTTAAAGAATAAAAGTTTTTGAAACATAAAACATCAAACATTTTGTACAAGTTTTAACAGCTATTATTTTTCATTATTATATATTTTGATAAAGTATCATCCATCTTATTAAAAAAAAATAATAATTTTAGTTACGCCTTACGCAAATATACGAGTATACATCTCGGTTTAATAAATATTTTAATTGTACAGAAAAAAAGAAGAGCTGATACAGCTATGGAAGGGTTAGAGGTCTATAGAGGATAAAGTGTTGAATTTTGATTAAAATTTTTATATTCATTAGTCTTTATACGTTCAATGAAACCCTTAAATAAGTCATTTAAATATCCAAATCTAACAGCACTTCGCTCAAAATCGTTTTTCCAATGTAATGATTGCACTCAAATTTTAATCAAAATTCAAAACTATCCTCTTTAGATCTGTATTCTTTCCACAACAATATCAGCTCTTCATTTTATCCATTAAACAGCTACAAGAAAAAAAAAATCGTAAATATGATATTCACAATTATTTGGAACGAAGTTAAGGAATAAGTTAAATTTTTAAAATTAATTTTATAAGAAGAGTTCTTGTGAATATTATATATAAATAAATAAAAACCCAAGTCCAAGTTTCTTTGTGGACTTGGGTTTTTATTTATTTATATTTTCAAAATTGTTTGTCTATTTTATTTAACTTATTCAATTTACAATAATCATTATATAATATTCAAATACAATAAGAAAAATCTTATTAATTATCGATTTTACTAAAATTTCAACTTTAAGCAGCTACAAAAGGCATTTTTCTAATATTTTGGTATCATATTAAGTAATATGTGAGTATATTTCAGTGAAATTTTTAAACCCTAAAACCCAAAATTATCAATTTTATCAAACATCATATAGATAAAAACAAGAATTTTAGGAAATATTCAAAGTTCTATAATTTGTAGAAAAAAATCAACGTAACAGTTCAAAAATTTTATCACATATATATAATGTCTTTATGAACACCCCAAAAACTTTTTAAGTCTCTAAGTTCAAAATTGCCTGTTATCGTGAAATATTAATATTGATTTCGTCAAAATTTCAATTTCCGTGAAAAATGCTGCTTTTTCAACATTTATTGGTTGTTTTCTTATCATATATGGGGACATGGGGTCAATTTTTATTTTTTCAAAATTCAAAAAATTACCTAATTAAAGTACCAACTACACATCCACTTTCCAACCGTAAACATTTGCTATTCATGAAATCGGATCATATTATTTCGGGAAGAAAAATTGTCTTCAAACATAAAAAATAAAACCAATACAATGTTCGCTTCGCTCAAAATTTAAAATATGTACTCGTATTAGGTATATACATACCAATATGTCTCTCTGGAGACTAAATAGATTTATTTATTTTTTTTACTTAATATCGTCATCAACTTAATTAAACATTAAAAAAAATTATGTGATTATATTTAAAATATTATCATGATTTCATATTTCGTTTTTATGAATGTATAATATGTGAATATAATTCTAAATTGCAGTTTTACAAAAATGCAAAAATGCAAATATCAATTTTTTTTTTTTATATGTTTGTAATTCTTCTATAACAAATTCGTATACGAATACCTACGTCAAATAATATATATATTTCTTATAACTTTTTCTAAGTATTTAAATTTTAAATAGGGTGAAAAATACAATTTCTAAAAATACTTGATTAAATTATGATAATTATTACTTAATAACATAAGAAAGAGCACCAAAACAAACACTATATTATATAATAGTTTTGGTATAGCTGCGTATAGATTAATTGGAATAACAATGATATAAGATTTGTTTATATGATAAAGTTTAATATTTTGTTTCTTAAATAATTTATTTTCGATAAAGTTTTAAAAACCTTTTACTGAAATACTGACAGCCACCGGCCATCTCGATTGCGATTCGTAAAACGAAATTACGTTGGTTTTTATATAGGAATCGACAGGAATCGATCGTTCAAAATAATACAAGTAAATTAATATATCTATACGTCAGGGCGTTTCAGATCAATTTACCCAAATAATTATTAATATCTCCAAGAAATTTAATTCAATCAAGATAGCGATATTCTTAGAAATTTTTTCTTCATTTGGATATACCGAATAAACGTATATATATAAGTCTAAGGTATATTATATTAAATTTTGTAATCTTTAGTTTATCCGTCTAACGCGTATAATTTGAAAACAAATATTAATTATATCGAATATCACGATAAAGAATATAAATGATAATATAGAAATAGATAATATTATAAAATGGTTTACAAAATATAATATTATATTGTATAGTATGAAATAATGTTTTTCCAAATAAACAAAAAATAAAAATAAAATCTGGTTGTATCGGTAAGTTTTATTAGTTTTCAGTATACGACTAAATAATGAATTTTACTGTGTTTGTAAGGAGCACGGACAAAAAATATTTCAATTTATTTAAAAATACCTACATATCGATTTTTTATATTATCGTATTTGTTTTTCTTAAAATAATTAATTTTTCGTGGAAAATTGAGAAAATACTTTTCATTCATTGTTATTTTATACGTATGTATAATATAGTTATTGTCATTTATCAATACAATTATTTCCGTTAATGACATAATTTAATTATTACATTCGTTGTTAACTTTTTTTTAATTTATTATATATTAAAATTCTACGTAATATACGTACGTGACGTACGAACGTGACGAATCATCTCGCCCATTTATATAGAAAACAAAGGTCCGATTTCAATAGCGACGATAAATAAACACCAATTATATTTTGTAGGTATGTTTTATTTGTATACGTTTCGTATGTTATACAATTTATAATAATTAATTTTCCACAAATCGATCCTAGAAAAAAAATTGTTCGTTATTTTCGTATAAAGTCATACCTATCTAATTTAGTATTTTTGTATATAGGTGTCTAAAAACGAACCATATACCATCAAATAAATTATTCGCACGACCAATAACCACACAGCACGAAGACGATTTAAACAATTACGCTAATTATAGATTTTAGGTTATATTATAATATGTAATTTAAATCGTACTTTTCATAATAATATTTTAACCGGTATAATATATTATAAATTATATAATTTATTTTATAGTATGCAGGAGAAACACGAGAATCGCGAAGAGATTTTCTCATGAAATCATTACCTATATCAAATTTGTTTTTATACGATATAATATGATATAGTCGAGGCGCTTTTAAACCTCATATTTCGTATACTTATTACGTCGTATCTCATTAAATCGTTTCTACCTACCTACGTGTAAACGTTATTTCATTTTCTCCGAAAAACACCCGTTTATTGTTATTTGTTTATGAAACTTTCAAGTTTCAGGCCGTGTTATATATTATAAAAATTAACGTTATGACGTGCACATATCAGCTGATTTTTAAAATACTTAGGTATATCAAATATAATATTATTGGCGAGGAATTTTGTTCATTTTTGACTTAAAACGAATTCATATGGATGGATATTCGGCGGAAATTATATCGTGATGTACGAAAACGAACGACGACTATCCAACCGAGATATACGAGTATAAAGTTAAAATATTAATTCGACGCGAAACGATTACATCGTTTTATAAATTATAATAATAATAAAAAGTGCTTAATTCGATTTTAGGACGCGATTTTTTTTTTTTCTATCAAGTTATACACAGTATATTACTAATAATGAGAATAAAATAAAATGAATGTCTTATAAGTTATAACCTATTCTAATGAGCAATAGGCAAGTATAACTCTTAAGAAATTATAATATAATGGCCGAAATGTATTATCTGTATTAATATTAATATATTATATTCTACCATGGAAATTATTATTACTCTATTAAAATTACAATTGAAAAGAAAATAATATAATATATATTTTTTATAATTTTAAATGAAATGTTGGAATTTTGAATATAAAATTCATAATCGCAAGTAGGTTCATTTATTTAACATATAATTATAACATATTAACATGACGAGAAAACTAAATATTTTTTAAAAAAATATTATTTTTAAACGTGTTATTAAAGTTAAATACGTACGTTTTACTATGCTAAATCATCGAGCAGTCGTGGCCGAGCGGTTAAGGCGTCTGACTAGAAATCAGATTCCCTCTGGGAGCGTAGGTTCGAATCCTACCGACTGCGATCAAAATATTTTTGTGAATTTTTTTTTTTATTAACCTACTTCACGTACTTACGTTTAAATTATTTTAATATTGTCTTGTAAACTAAAATTTATATTTTTCGCCTCCATGAAATCCATTTACTAACACAGACTTCTATAAAATAATATAATGTATTATAGAAGTCTGTGTTTACTAACGACGGAAAATCATAATTATTATCTTGGATAATTAATATACATAGATTGTAACAATCACCATGGCAAATACAAGTAACCTATAATTATTTTCAACACGACCGCTGTAACCTATATGTAAATATAAATAATAAAATTAAAAATTGAATAAACCAACTGTAACACTAAATTTAAGATCATACTGTTAGCATTTTATTTCCATATTTATGATTTTTATTTTCTTAAATTTTATATTATTTCTTTTTTTTTTATAATATCTTTGTTTTTTTTTACTATAAAAATCGTGAATGTTTTTTTAAATTTCTTTCGATTTTATTAATATTTAAAAAATAATTCCAATGTTGTAGATACTTGATAAATAAATCGATAACCAGCACCTATCGTTTTTATATCTGATATGGCAATATTAAATTATGAAATTTTCGTGCGCTACAAAATTTGTCCTCAAACAAAATCACAATTTATAATGCACGAACACAATATTTTTCTACATAGGATTTAAAAGAAATAACTTACTTTTTTTTAATAAAAAAGTATTATTTTTAATTTTTAATCAGAATTTAAAAAAAAAATATTATATTTTTTCAGGTAATCCTGAAGTTTACGTATGTAAAATTATATCGGGTACATGCCATCCCCCACTATATGTTTATAAGCCCTACAGGCAGTGGCGCAACTAGGAGGGCGCAAGAGTGTCTTTATCACCCCTGAGTTATAATTTAGCACCCCTTGTTTTCTTTAGGTCTAACTATAATAATTACATTAAAATACTGTCAATTTTAAGTTTTAAAGTTTTATTTAGAACTATTTTGTTCAAATGTCTTATAATATTGTAATCTATGAATATCATAAATTGATAATACTGCATGAAACCTAGAAAAAATATAAAATGTTTTCAATTTTTGGTATTAAGGTCTGAAAATTTTACTGAAGTATACTTACATAACATTATTACTTATCATCATACTAAAATATTAAAAAAAATCCCTAGTCTCAATTATTTTTATAGCCGGTTTAAATTGAAATTTCAGTAATATCGATATTTAAATTATCTATATGGATTTTTCTTATTATATTATAATATTTTACAATAATGTTAAATAAAATTGAAAATATTTTTTAAACCTATTTTGAAAATTTAATTATATAAAAATTATATAGTGTGTTTATTTATGTACTATATGTGTGATAAAATTTTGCGTTTTAAATATTTAATAAAAAATGTCAATATTTAAAAAAATACCTACATTATAATCTAACTGAACTTCGCTCAGAATCGTTTTTTCGAATGCGATGGTTTATCATTGCATTCAAATTCTAATTAAAATTAAACGCTATGATTTGCACACCTGTATCCTGTATCCTATGCGGCAGGAGTATCAGTTCTTCTTTTTATTATATATATACACGATCAACATACTTTATATATAATTTATAACTTAAAAAAAATCCACACTTTATATTTTGTACCATTTTTATTCGCCTATACCACACAAGAAGAGTGAAGAAATTTAGAAATGAAATATATATAATATCATGTACTTTAATACTTACAACAATAATTTAGGTAGGGCACAGTATAAATAATATGTAATAGGTGCACTCGGTGTGTCGGTGTATAATAATAATAATAATAATAATAATATACTTATAATAGAAAACCGAAGCGATACAGATTACAAATTACTGCTTCGAATTAGGAGTTCTTTTTTCCCCCGATCGGCGGCGACCACACACGCAATCCACGGGTGGTTGGGTCTTATAAAAAGGGAACCGCGCGAGGGTATAAAACCGATTTATGGTATATACAGTTCTTATTTCGCGAATTTACCAACTCTATTATATAACCGAACCCAATCTAACTGTTATGCGCAATGCAAATATATTGTTATATGCCAGTCGGGAATTATTTACGGTATATAACACGGCCATGCTGCACAATATCATATAAACGTCATATTATAATATAGTTTCTTCTTCGTCATAAATATAACGCCGCCGTCGGATTTCACGCACAACAACATTATAATACGTCGAATTAAATGTTAAAATAACGTAATATTTCTTCTTTTTTTTTTTTTTATACATATATTTTCGACGTGTATAATACTGGATCTATACGAAATCGTCAAAAATGTGTAACCCAAACAAACAAATAAGTCTTAAATGCTATACAGGTAGTTTCGAATAGATTTTTTTTTTAACTCGTAATATCAATAATATAAATATATTATTATTATTTATTATACAGCAGGTAGTAAAATAATAATATTTGTATATATTATAATAATATTATACCTGGCGATCGGCGAACTCAGGTAATGCGTGTAATAAAATATGGACAGAAAGCCGAGCACCATCAGTGCCGCCACGCAGCGTTTGAAGGAAAACGGTCGGCCGACCATCGTCCGCCGGCTTTTCAATATCGTCATAACGGTAACGGCGACGGTCGGCGTTTATTACGCGGCGACTACGACGACGGCGGTGCAACCGGGAACGGGCCCGTGCAATTGTCGCTGTCGTAGCGTGTTTCCGGACGCCGGTGCGTTGGCGAGAGACAAACGGGTCGCTGATACGGTCGGCGGCTGCGGCGGCGAACAACGACAACGTGCCCGGTGACACCTCCGGCATTGCGTCACGCTGGCGCCGTGCGCCGTGTGCATATCAGCGTGTGTCACGTCCGTTTCGCGCGCGCGATTCTTCTCCCGCGGTCTATGTCCAGTTATTTTCACGATATATTCCACGCGCGATTCTTCTACTCGTCCACGTGTTCTATATTATATAATATATTTCATGTTATCAAGTGGTCATTCTGAAAAAAAAAAAAACAAACAAAATTATTTTCATGACAGACGGTTAACAATATTGAACAAACATAATCGAATAAAAATGAATAATTAAACCCAGTCTCGGATGTATAAATTCAATTCAACACGTACTGTAAAACTGTGAAAGTATATACCTGTATATAACGGAAAGGTTAGGTTCAAATGATAATATAATTCGAATAAGCGAGCGCGGATTATATAACGTATCGGATAAGGTGACGGAAATCGCGCGTTATTCTCGTATTGTCGACGCGTCGCGGGGGTCATTAGAGCAGACATACCTACTGAGCGGGGGATCGGGCGCAAGAGAAAAGGAACGTTTCGTTTGCCGCGTTGCGACGGCAAAAGAATAAAGGAGAATAAAACGAGCAGGGCGTGAAAGGTCGAATCGATGGCAAATTGATTCGGGGGCGTCCGTCAAGGACCGTATAATATCAACTATAAACTCACACTCAAAGGTGGTATAAAATAATGATAATAATAATATATTACTGCGGTCTAAATCACACGATGCGCGTCCACCGCATTACACTATATTAGAAGTCATACAATGTATAATAATAATAATAATAATAATATCTCATATTGTATATTTGTATCCGATATTATATATATTGTACGGAATAATAATAATATTAATAATATATAATATATATCGTATATAATACGCGCGGATGCTGCGCGTAACGTTCGAACGCGATATTTCATATTATTATCTGCAGCCGCACGCAGGATACGGTCATATTACGTATATTATAATAACATATAATAGTATACCACTATAATACCATAACCACGGTAGCCGGTGAGATGTATACTATATATATGTAACGCGTAAACGTATAACGTCCCGCGATGGAAGCTATTGTTATTTTTGTACCAGTATAATAATAATAATAATAATAATAATATATAGGTATAATTCTTGAAACTATATATATATTATATCATAATAATACATGCAATTCCTCCCACGAACATTTTTTTATTTTTTTCATATAAAGAAGTTTCTTTCTCCTTCCCTCCCCCCACCGTATCTATATTTATATAATTTACGTTACGTTTAATACACGTCGATATATAAATTATAATATCATAATAAACGTATGTTCAGTGGAGTATACCGGACTTTATTATATTATATGCAAGCGTATAATACAACAAAACAAAGGCGCGCACACGGGGCGAACGAGAAAGTATAATAATATTATATACGACGGGTCGACGGATAACCAGAGAAATAGAGACATGGGTCGGATCCGAGGAGTATTTTTGATTTTTTCGTTCTTTTTATAAAAATAATATCGTTCTCGATAAAAAAAAAAAAATTAAAACGAATGTATCGAACCTTTTTCAGTAGTTTTCGCATATTATAATAATTATTATTATAAACGGGTAATATTACATTTTGTCATAAATATACACTAAAATATAATTATACAAACGAATTTTCATTTAGAAATACATTTTCTGATAACACTATCACTATATATTATCACAAATATATATATATATTATATTGTATTATGTATACGTATTTATAATTTATTACACTATATTATACGTATACTCGTTATTTGTTCGGACGTATATAGTAAAGATTTAGCGAATAAACTTTGTTCGTATAATGTAAACAAATATCCAATATTCTCGCCACTTGATTGTATAAAAGTAACTATATATTATAATAATGCAATACGAATAATATTTATTATATGCCTGGATTCTTGTAAATAACTAAATAATTTCTATTCTCCCTGATTATTAACATTTTACACGTCACGCGCGGGTCATGCGTTGCCCGTTTGTCGGCACTGCGCAAGTTAAGTCCTTACTTCTATAAAATATAGAAAAAACATACCAAAAATTATTACAGATAATGATAGAATATTATCAGATGAATTCGAGTTGATTGTAAAATAGAATATAAAATATATTAGAGTAAGAATCTATAATACTCGTATAAGTATTATATATTCGTTTAATTAGCAAGAATAAGTTTGTTTTTTTTCTAGTCTTCTTATGTTTCTATTTGAATCAGATATTTTCCTCCCCGACGTGGCAAATAAAATAAAATCCGTGTAAACTGTAAAGTGGTTAAAATTATTTCCCAATAAAAGGGACACGGAAAAGGGATTAAAAATAATACGAAAACGAATTTAAGATGTGTCTAAAATGTTTGCACACGGATCAAAAAATAAATAATTAAATAAGAGGAAAACAATAATGTTATTTATTAGTTCACTGCAGGGTATGCGCGTCGGGTTAATATCTCGTAAGCGAAAACTTATATTTTCCAAAACGTTTTTTTTTCTTTTTTTTGCTACATCTCATATTTTATAGTAAATAATACGTTTAATTAAATATAATTTCGATGGCAAATTAAACGTAGACAAACGTAACATTTCGTTCCTTTAGGAATATTATAATAATGCCATCATGATGTATAGGATATAACACAATATTATTATTATTATTATTATTATTATTATTATTATTATTATACTGTGTTATAAAGAACAAACCGTGAATAATTTCAACGAACAATAATTATTTTACAATAACTGCGAGCAATCTTGGATTCAATTATTATAATCGCGTTGGAATTAATACCGTATTATATTATTTATATTGTATAAACTGTATACGTATATACGCATTTCGTATATTTAAATTTAAATTATTTCCATACAAACGTTTATAGGAAAATATAATTACGTTCATTAAACTTATCATCAATAAAGAATTATCTCAAAATTATTTCGTAACTATTTCAAACTATATACAGTACACATTTACATGAGAAAAAAAATACAATTTGACATGTCGACAAAAATTTAATAAATTTTTTTTTTCAAATATTTTAATATATCACTAAATTAATCCTCCGCACAGTAGTTTAAAATTTCTTCATTGCCATAAACATTATATCACTGCACTATTGCAGTTATATCACGAATTATTGCCCTAAAAAATTTTCGACATTTTTGCCAATTTCTAATCGTAATCAAAATTTAATTTGTTTTTATGATAAAAAGAACAAAAAATATATAACTAAATATGTCAAACTACATACATAAAATAGTAAAATAACTATATATGTGCATATGATTTTGTACTCGGATTTATCGTAACTATTGTGACCCGTGCAATTTTTATGAGAATTATTATTTAATTTCAATGAGAAAAAAATTACGCTAAAATGCGTTTTACTCAGTTAATCATATTAAAGTCGACATTATATCTTTATAAAATACATCGTTCGTATATTTACACAGGTATAGGCCCAAGTGTAATATATTAAGTTGGATAGAATAATAATTAAAAAGGATACAAATGTCGAATCAAAAACCAATCCTGTACAGAACAGGATACGAAGACGGAAATAATACATCGATTTTGCCCGAGGATACGCATTTCCTGTTATATGTACCTATATGAATAAACTATACGCGAAAAGCTTTTGTACGTACATATATTTCCAGTCGAAAACAACAAAATTAAGAGATGCCGCGTTATAGATTAAAACGATTCAAACAAACGCAATGTATAATAAGTTATTATATTAATAACGTTTAATTGTACAATGGCGGTACTTTTGTAAAAAATTTCGTGTAGATAGTAGACGGTACTTTATTCGCACGAAGTTTGAGTATACATATAACATAACTACTTTGAGGGTATTTGATTATATAACATAAATATCTAAAACTGTAAACTTATTTTTCGACATCATAAATTACCCCGAGGATTCATCCCACCGTATACGCCATAATGCTCCCCATACGTACACATAACATAATATATAGGAATAATTGAACGTGCAGTTCTATCACGGGTGTTATACACAGCTAGAACTACCGAAATATTTAATATATCACGTTATAAAATTAACGAAAAATGGAGATAACGTTAAAAACGCGTAAGTCATTCCCTGTAGAATTCATGTATACTTAGATCATTCTAAACATCGTGTAGTCATATATAAACCGCGCACCCTGTGTTTTGGTCGCACGCTACGATGACTATAATTAACGAAGTTTTCGCGAGACTTCGTGTCCCGCGTATGGCCTCTGGCAGGATATATAGTCGGATCGTGTCTACATGACACGGTACCTATGTATAGTATTTGCATCGAGAGCGATAAATTCATAAACGAATCTGACTATTATACATATATTACAGGTATAAACATTATATAGTAGAGATAAAAGTTATAATAATTGTAACATACTGTTTATGTGTTATCATATTATGTTATCTTAATATCGTAATTTTATTACCTAGTAAACTTAATTACACATAGTATATTTAGGTATTATAATATAGTTATAATTTCATATTGAATTTAATGATAAATACATAGATACACTACACATACATATTAGACTTGTCGTTATATTATTTTGTTTAATTCGAGGAATTACTATATATTACAGGCAAATTGTATATTTAATCCAATCAGATGTTATGATTTATATAAATTATTTAAAATTTAAGTTACAATATGATGTTAAATCTAAAGAATACTCGTACATTTGAAGACTTACAGTGAAAACAACTTTAATAATGGATGTAACTTAAAATATATTTCTAAATATTTATGTTATAGGTACTTTATGTCATATAATTATATATATTATGTATTATAATATTTTAGTAGGTAGTTATTAATGTTAGATTTTATATAATATATAAATGCTTCAGTATTTATAACGGGTTTATGACATAAAATATACAAAAACTATATAGTAGACAGAAAGTATACAACGTTAAAGTGTATACGCACGATATTCAATACGGGTATTGGGGGAAAAACTATAATAACAATTATATATATTTATATGTGAAAATGGTCTTTTACTTAAGGTAAATTATGCATGCGTGCTTAATTCGGACGATTTTGAAAGCATGTGCACGAACGTATCCGGTCGACGAATAATAATTAGAATGTATATAAGGGGTACCCGTTGCCTTTTCAAGTAACTTCCGGTTTACACTACACATCAAAATAATAACATATTTGTCTGCAGAACGTTATATTATAAAAATCAAGTTTAACCTACGTGATATACGCAAAAAATAAATTGGTCTTTGTGTTCATATATGAAAAAATATATAATAAAATATAATATATAAACATATTGATACATATAATATAGAATTAATATTAATATTACGATTTTTCAAATTTTAATTATAGTACTATACAGTTCTATTTATTTGAAAAAAAAAATCGTTAACACTTCATATTTCAATATAAAATGTGCGAATAAAAAGATAAACAAATTAATGTTCGCTTATTTCGATTAAACAATAAATATAAATAAATAATAAATGACTTCATAATATAACTCGGATTGATAAGATAATTAAAAACTGTTAATATTATATTCATACATATATTGATAATAATATAAAGGCAATCTTATGTAATATATTTCATCAAGTGTCGGACATTTATAGATATACATAAATATTAAATATTTTTGAATTCTTATTCTGATTTTTTTTTAACGTTTATTTTATTATTTATACATCTTTGTACGGATATTTATTAAAATTTTATGTTTTGTAACATAATTTAAAATCATATACCTAACACACTAATTTTAGAACTGAGCGTTTGACATTTTGTTAAAATAACACACACCAACGTCCCGCCGAACCACACACTTATTTTGCTTTATTAACGTACTTATATTGATTTATTATTGAAAAAAATACTTGAAAAAATAGTAATTTGTTGAATTTTATAACGAAAATACTATTCAAATAAAAAATATAAATCTATTAAATCTCGGTTAATTTACGTTCATATACTGTTAGGTGTATCCTATATAGATACTCGTTTATACGAATAGTATGATCATTCTAATTCTCTTCTTACGGTCTCTCGTTGTTTATAAATTACTTTCTTTATATGCGTGTCATAATGCTCACCACCCAAGACGTTCCCACCACCTATACTTAGATATCAAAACAGTTTTCTAAACGTGGAGAATAGAAGTTTTTTCTTTTTGTTTAATACGTATATAGATAATACGATTACGAATATACACGATTTTAAGTCTTGGGGCATACGTATTATTAAATAATAATGATCATTGTAATAAACACGCTTGCACGAATTTTTTCAATTATATAATTTTATAAAAATGATGATGGATAAATGTATCTATTAAAGATCATATAATATAATAATATTAAATATTGCAATAATTGTAATTTTTAATAGTCAACACCCAAATCGGATAGTATATGGATTTTGTTTTTATAAAAAAAGAAATTATTTTATTAACATGTCGTATACAGGTATATAAAATCGATTTTTTTATCGCATAAAAATTTAACGCTCGGAAAAATATAAATTTATTACCAAGAGTTTATTTCGCTTTTACTTTAGACATTTTGGTCTGTTACCTACGTTGAAATTATGAATGAAGACTTGTATACACAAACTGCGATTTAGCGTAATCAGGTCACATCAATCATTCCTAAAATAAACTACGCATGTTCCGTCTAGAACTGAGTATATTATGTCAAAACTAGAATATTATTCAGTTATTATTATCATTATTATTCTCATCCTCCGGATCTGTTGTTAAATCATTCGACTGAATAATAATATATTAATATATACCTCATATTGTAACGTCTCCTCTTGATTCCATGTATAGACCAATCGTTTAAATTTCGTTAAAAATCGTTTTATTATTTTACACACAGAGTGTATGAATATGTTTTTTTTTTTTTTTTTTTTATAATATGTTAGATTTATGTACTTTTTATGTTAAAAAATAATAATGTTACTAATAATCTTTTTTACATTTTTACATTTTGGAAAATAACCAACACCGACGTCGCGGATGTCTGATTTCCGTTCATATTTCCATTTTCAGGTGCCAATAAAAAAAAACCCACAATTTTTGTTTACACGTTAATGTTTGGCTTAAGTTCAGAAAATTAAATAAAAATTATTGAACAAATAATGTTTATTTATAAGTAGGTATATGGGAACAATCAAATTGCGATAATGTATAATATAGCGCACCTACTCAAAGCAATATATTACTATGTAAAATATTTGAAAATAAACTATACAATAGTTATGAATTATTTTTTTGAAATATCGGACGTTTTCGAATATGTTTGCATATATTTATATTTTTAATTATAATAATTATATTTAGGTATATTTAGTAATTATATTTCAATAATTAGTTATTTTAATTGTACTTTCCAATGATATAATAATAACAATAAAGTGTACAGATAGTGTATCCAACGATTTCATCAATTGATTTATTTGGTCAATTATAATTTTAGTGATTCTTTAACTAGGTATTGATTTTTATAATTTATTAATAATATACTGTAAAAGAGAACATTAAAAACGAATACATGCGATATACAATCATACTATTATGGCAATCTTCGTAATACATTAATGTATGCCGTATGCGTATAATAGTGAGATAGAACAACGCCGTTCTGTCTTCTGTTTATATTGTTTATATTATAATATTATATACATTCGGCTATAGTCACGTTATTTTGAATGAACGAATAGTCTATTATGCACACGTACATATAACATATAATAAGTAGGCACATAATATATTATAAATGTACCTGCAACGAAAAGGAACCCATCGTTTGATATTTTGTTTTTTTTCTTCCTGAACGGGCCGCGGTTACAGCGAATCGTATTTATCGATCCTTGGGGAATCAACGTGACGTTAAGGCGTAATATTGTAAGTTGTATTTTTGCTCGTATTTTTGTTTTTAATATAATTTTAGAAACTTTATTTTACTGACGAGAAACACGTTCGCATTTCTTATAAATGTAAGATGAACATAAATAATAATATAATAATAATTAATGCAATTGAAACTAATAAATACATATATATATATATTATATATACAATATACATTCTAGACTCCCATTACAAACAATTAAACGAGAATATTACTGTAGTTTTCAACAACTGTTAACGTGTAACGAATCAATTGATTGTGGCCGTTATCGTTAAAATTTATGACATACTCGTATTTAACTTGCCGTTACGCAATTTTCATTAAACGAAATTTAAAATAATATACGCAAAGAGCCAACGACATATTCTATTTTCATGATAAAATATATTTTTAGGAAAATAAATTTTATGAGTAGGTACCTACTTATAAATACCTATGTTATAAAATAGCGGTCCAATTTGTTGTTTTTTTTTTTTTTTTTAATTATATTTTGAAGATATTTTGGTATATTATGGTTTTCGTATTCCAGATTTAATGCCTTCATAAATATTAAAAAATAAAAATAAGATATTATCATTCATCATTCATCATTCTAAAATTTGTTTGAGGTAGATAAAATATATCATTCAGTGACAGTTTTACGGGAGAGGTTAGGGTTACTGGACACTTCCGGCCACCCCCACACCAATAAAAAGTGTAATTAAAAGCGTATACCTTTACCTATATATATAAATACAATAGGTACATAAGTATATAATTTTTAAATTATTATCAAATTGTCATATTGTCTTAAAATTTTGAACTCTCCCCCTTCCCACTATAGAAAATGTAAATGTTTGAAAAACCGCCACTGATATCAATTGTACCGTTACAAATATTTATATTTATACTTAGGACTATGTAAAACTTTTCCAATCTCACCCCTTATAGATTAATCTTAAATAATTTTATTGTTTTCCAGAAAAAAAATATATTGAAATCCTATTCTACTTCTTTATGTATAAATAATGCTGTTATTTGGCTATTTTATTATATTATTAACAATTATGTAATTTAATTATTATACTATATCTAATTTCATAATACATCAATTTATTTTCGTTAATGTAAATAAAATTAATAATATTTATTTTTCTAAATTCAATGTTTGGTAATGTTTTTGTCTTTTAAAATATGTTTTATACCATTTAGTATCAATTTATATGCCTACACATAAATAATTATATATAGGTATAATAATATTATTTATGAATTGGCATAATATAAAATATAATATTATACGAATGCATAAAAAATTGAAACTATAATATCGATTCGAAGAAAAATGTCTTCTTTCCGCGCGATTATAATATAATATTCTAACCGAACGATGTAAGATGTAACGTAACATATAAATTTGACCCGTGAAATACATAGACAATTATACAGTGGTAAATGGCAACAATATTAATATTTCACAGACCCTTTCATGACCCTGACAATAATTAAAGGACTATAGGCTCTAGGACTTCTGAAGTTACGGGAAGTCGACCAAATAATGCGTAGTAACGCAATATGTCACTATACATGAACTGAACGACATCGCGATAAATGATGATTAAAATTCAACCATGTAATAATAGGTATATAAAAAATTATAATTACATAATATAAATAAATATTATATCTATTGTGGAATGATACAACCTTTTTTAAACTATATTTATATAATCATTTCATATTTTTTAATTTTCATCGACTTAAATAGGTATAGATGATGGGTCATGGGTCTGACTATTTGATAACGATTACAAATTATTTTTCCTCCGCAGAAATGTAGACAAATCAACTATAACTAATCGAGTTTTTATAAGTATATTTCATATTATTACATAATTATTAGATATTTATTATCTCATACCTATACACTTATAAATAGCGACATTTTTTTATAGTCTTATAACAAATTCACATAAATTATATTGATCTCGTATACACAGTATAGCCACTTGTATAGATTTCGGAATTAAATTTAAAACAAATTTTATTTTTAATTATGACGATACGTATTAAAATCTCATTTTTATATTGTTTAATCATTAAACGTATAGAAACGTATTAACGTATAGAACCATTTTAACTTTTTAATAAATGCTTTCACATTTCAATAAAATGTTAAAATTCATCAAACAAATTAAATATCTACATTTTTATTTTATTTTATTTTTACTTTACTTATCATACGAATATTATGTGGTAGTTTTATTTGAAATAACATACATTTACATAATGTATTCTATTACTCGTATAATAATATATTTACCTAATCGATTGTGGAACATTTATATATTATTCTAAGTATCTAGTATCTACTAAAAAACTATCTATATATTTGTATTTTAAAATAATGAAAAATATAAATTGTCCTAAATAACCAAAATAAATAAATATATTATTGTGTTATTATATGTTGAAATCATATTAAATCATTTGATTTCGTTCGAAAAATAAAAATAATCATATTATGTTGAAAACGTGCACTTAGTTTGATACGATTAAAGTAACTATTGTTAACGTGTTTGGCATTTAAAAGCAACGGCGCCATAACAACCCTGTCTACTATATAAAACATTATATTATTAGAGTATTATTAAATCCATTTTCAATATTTATAAATTCCTCGAGATTGTCCATTTGGGCGTATTTCTCTCTTTTTGGGTTAACACAACATTTTTCCGACTAAAAGAATTTGCAAAAAGAAAAAAAATATTCTAATAACAATAATACTAAAACCGTTTTATCCTATTCAATAAATACATTTTTATGAATATAACAATCACTTGGGTTACTAAGTACTAATCTGTTACCTGGTTATAAAGTATTATTTACCCATGACCAAACATAATAATAATGCAGTCTACGTATTTACCTGCACAAAAAAAGGCCTTCCAAATATGCATGTATATATTATTATAGGTACTATATTGTAAATACATTCTCTAAAAACCCTCGATGTCCGTCATTTTAATATATCTTGATACAATATGTTTGACATAATAAAATGTCTTTTGATAAAAACAAATAGCCAAATAGGTAATAATAATATTATGTATACGATGGTTGTATTATATTTATTATTATTTTAGTCCCTTTTATTTTTAAGATATTTCAAGTATATAGTATTATGAAAATAAAAACAATACAGTTTATTTTAAAAAATAACAATATTATTACGTGTTACATAATAATATCATAATATATGAACAAATTATAGTTTATTATTGTACATAATTCATTTGTGTCTGTTGTGAAATAATAAATATATTCAATTAACTATTAACTTTGAGAATAACGATTTTCGTAACTAATTGGGTATGCTAATTTCTTGGTATACATTCAGTAGAATGTTTTCTTCATAAATTATTTATATATAACAGTAAATTATTATAAATACAAACAATTTAAAGAAATAAGGCAATTATAATACATTCTATTAGTAATAATTAATTAGAATTTTATGCTTATAAATGCATAATTACATTTAAAATGTCATATACTGCAATTATTATTAATAATACACAACACGTTGGACGTAGGTATACCAACTACTAACTACTATACAAAACATAGTTTAATAATAAATTATTGTTTATCATATTTTACTTTAAATGTTATTTTATCATAATTTAATGAAACGATAACATAATAAAATATATGCAATATGAACTAAAGAAAACCAAGTTAGTTTATAGGAAGAACGAAGAAGTAAAATATTATAATTACAATATAAAAACAATAAATATTAATATAATTTTACATTACAAACTGTAATAACAAGCGTAACCTATTGGTCTATTTTTCTGATTAATTAGATATAATTAATATCGATTTTAAAATAATTGCATTTTTTTTAATCTATAATTACACGTAGTAAAGAGATGTTAATGTTTCCATGTTTTTTTTTTTTTTTTTATTATGTCACTGTAAATAATCTATGTAAATGGAAAATATATTATATACTATATATATATATATATATATATATATATATATATATAGTAGACAGTATACTTAACCTATGCAGTTCAATGTGAATTTATATGTAGCCTATTGTCTATACGTACTTGATAAAAATGAAAAGGGTGGTTTTTTTTGTATTAAGTTTACTATTTATTTCTCTCTTTGGACACATGTGAATGGAAAAAGAATATAGAATAGAAACATTAGTATATTAAATCGATAAATACTGAAGTGACTATATTATATTATACTACCTACGAAAAGGGGAAAATACAAACGTATCTTATATGTTGAGAAATTTATACGTATATGTTTATATACAATTTTCACTTTATATGTAGTATATAGATATAGTTAGTGTTTAAGTAAGTATTTACTTATGGTGATTTTCATAATACCAAGTACAACTTCTGCGTTCTCTCAATATTAGATGACAATATGAGACACATGTATAATATTTTAGAAAATAAAATACCAGAGGTAAAATGCAAAAATACACAATTGATTTCTTTAAAAATTAAACAGTAAACAAAATGTTTATACAAAAACTCGTTTTATGTTATCTGTTGTTAAATTAAGATTCTTTGTCAACTGGCATATAGGTACTATATAGTATAATATTCTATAATATGTCAATATAAATAATATATAGGTAAGTACCTAAATTAGTAATTATTAATTTAATTGAGTAAATTGAAATAACAAAAACATTTTTTTAGAACATTATTATAATATTATACTTGAACAATGATATAAACCGTCCTTTATATGATAATAAATAATATTAATTATTATTATATCAAATTACTATTACAAATAAAAATTAATACAACGAAAAAATTATTCTTTTTACTTAATTACAATGTAGAATATGTAAAATAGATTGATATTGCACAAATGCACAATTTATACAATAACCTACATAAAAAAAAGTTAAAAAAAAAAAAAATAAAAAAAATAATTATTAAAAATGAATTATTAGAAAAGAATAATTAGTCGATACACCTAAACAAATAGCATTTTTATTAAATACTTTCAGTGATCGTTGATAAGCTATAATTATACATTAATTGTCTCGTGATAATATAGTCGTTATAAAATAATATATTAACGCTAAAATCGCTAGTACAATGTCATAATTTAATGTCTAAAATATATTGTCATTATTTTAAATTTAATATATAATAGGTGCTTATTTAAAATTATTTAGTATAAATAAATAATAACAACATGTTTGTAATATTTTATAACGATTTATTTAAAAACAATGGATAATATATACGTATATAATATTAAATCTACTATATAATAAATAATATTTATAATAGAATTAAAAATAAACTGTGTGAAGTATTGGAATAGGATGCATAATTGGTATAAAACTAAACGCGGCCACGGTACAATTTAAATTTAAAAATATATTATAAAACGTACACGTAATGAAAAACATAGAATAACGTTTTATCATAAATTATTATTTAATAAAATAATTATTTGAATTTATTAGTTAAAACGAAACTAAAATAGTCTTGTATGCATTCTGGTAGAAACACAAACAGGACGTAAAGTTGAAATATGCAAATCCGCATAAAACAGGACATATAACCACGTCATATTTCAGACTAAAATGGATTTTTTTTCGTTCAATCCTCGAGTGGTTGCACGAACAAGTCGTAATTTTCATAAGCATATATGATTTTATGAATGTATAGGTATACACTAACCTATAATACGTACCGTATTATTATTTTAAAGGATCTATATTGTGAATGTATGTGTAGGTATGTACACATCTGTGTATAATCCGCGTGTCAGAGGGGGAAAAATGGTCGTAGAGCTTCATAAATCGTTGACCCTTTTATATAATCCAAATAAGCCACGAGTCTGAATGATTTCGGAGAAATCGTATACAGAACATTTAGGTATTATTACATACTATACAGTAAATACTATAGAAAACGTCAATATTTTGCAATTTTCAAAAATTGAATTTGTGTATGGTTCATAATATTGTCGTTAATAAGTCTCTTGGTCTCGTATTCCAATGTTATCAAAGAAAATATGCTTAAAATGTTATTTTGTAATAATGAAATTAAATTTAGAAATTAATAATTCTATATAATTATTAGATTATAATTTTTATTAATTATATATTGTTATTTTTTACTATCTAGTTTTTGTTAGATTAGTATATATTTATCAAATATGTTAAGAATTATTATCCCTCTGATTTCTTCATATATATATATATGTATTTTATTTTTGTTTAAAAAAATATAGTAATGTATAATATATATTAATTAATTCGAGTAGGTACCTATATTTTGTAATTTGTATTTAGCTGGTACCTACTGAACATTTCGTTCTATCAAATGTTATGCGAGATTTAAAATACGAGTACATTGCAAAGTCAAACTAAGTTACAAAAATTTATTATCGTCCAAATAACTTAATTTACAAATATTTTAATATAATTAAATTTACCACGTGGAAGTACGACGCAAAAAAAGTAGGTAGGTACATAAATTAATTTGAAAATTGAAATACTATGTATAAGTTTATTTCAAATTCTAAAGTAAAAATAAAAACATAATTTCTACATAAGTTATCAGATAACACACAGTACCTACTTTGCAAACAATATAAAAAGAATTCGTAATAATGTAGAAAGACTAGAAAGTATATATTATTATAATATAATATCATAAGATTCTAAAAAAATAAAATAATGCGTCCAATTTCAGTGTTAATCGTGTTTCCCGATCGAAAAATATAATAATGGGGAAAACAACATTATATGATTTTATAATTCGTGCACGTGACAACCGAATTCTTTTGTGCCAAGTAAAAAACAAATACGACTTATATATGCATTTATATTATAAATATAATTATAATGTACTCGTCAATTACTTGAACAAAGTAAACTTTTCAAACATCTTTAGAAAACAAAAATTAAAACTTTTATATAGGCATAATAATGATGTAATACTATATTTATATATATATTGAAAAATAGGATTGTTTTGTATGTATAAAAAAAATTTTCACAAAAATCATAATGGAAAAATATTAGTAATGCCGATATTCGTTGCATTATATGAGATTTAAAAATGAATGTATAATATATATATTAATAATATAATTTATAATGATGGAAAATGAAAAAGCTAGTGATAAAAATAGATAATATACCTACTAACACTCTCTATTTGTAGTCAAATAAGAACAGTTGTCGGTCACGTCTATTATACCCTTAACATTTTTGTATTTTCTATCCCCTCACATACACACACGTGCATGTAATACGATACTTACATGTGTCCAGCCTACATATATATACGTATATATATATATATATATATATAGTATTAAATAAGAGTAACGTAATGTTATAATGTGTACAATATATTTCGGTACGATTTCAAAGATAACACCTGCCCTATGGCAAACGGGCCGAAAAAAAAACGCAAACGTTTACAATGAAGTAATAGAAATGTGATTCTGGAATATATTACCTATACAGTTTATATAACATAAATTCTAAGTACGTAATATAATATATTGCATATCTTTGAAACAGTTTTTAATTTTTCTAGTTTCCTTCATTGTCTATAATTTATCTCGATAATAACACGCTTATAAATATTATAAAGGTTTAACTGATTAAACAATAATATTAAATTCTAAAAAATATACTAGATATTTATGAAAATCGTATAAAAATAAAACTTATAAATATTTATAATATATCCGATAAAGACATACAGTTTTGTATAATGTACAACATCGCAAACGGTGTTCTGTCATTGTATAATGAATATAAAGACGTCATGTTACAGCGTTACCACTCATTACACTCACAATAATTAATATAATAAATATAAATGTACCTGTCCAATAATTTATGAGCAATTTTCCATTTGTTGCTGAAATATTAGTCATCAGAAGATCCAAATGACCATGAGGTATAAACAATATTTGTAATGATAACCAATCGATAATTTGACAAAAAGGTTGGTTAGAATCAGACTATAGAGAGTCTTTCATATATTTTATTTGACACTGGACACCCCAACACTTGTGTAACAGATTGACATTTTATTTTTCATGCAATAGGATTATTCAATTATAATTTCGATTTTTATTTTAATTAAAACTCAAGTACCTACCTACCAAGTAAATATACGAGAACATTTCTTTTATTGCAAATTCTGTAACCTGCAAGAGATTATATTATACTGAAAATTTCTATATGTTATAAAATGTAATGTTTTGAAAATAATTACCAAATGACAATAATAATCAAAAGTTGGAACCCAAGGAAATAAGAATATAGAAAATGGCCATTTATTTTCATAACCAATTCTAAATTATATAAATATATATAGGTAGTATATACTTATAAAATACAAATAATTTGAGAATAGTAAATCATGAAAATTTAAATACAACTATTTATAATATAACGGGAAACAAAACGTTATTCTATTGTTTAATCTAAATTAAATAAAAATTTACCTTTTTAAATAATGATAAACTCCCTGCAGATAAACTAGATAATGTTTTAATATATTATGTTAAACTAAATTGACTGAATAATCAATTATTATATTAAGTAAGTTTAAATTTTACTCTATATAACTAGGCAGTGAATTTAATGGGATTTTTTTTTTTTTTTTTATATATATAGCGTTTATGCCTATCAGCTACGAGTTTCATATAGGATGATCGACTTTAATGTCAAAGCTTCTTTGCGATAGCCCATTTGGACAGAAGCCCAAGTATATATGATCGTGCTCGCCAAACTTCTACGAAAACAAAATCCAAAGAATCTGGTAATGAGTACACATAATATATAGATGTGATACACGGATACAACACATCTCCAACATCGAGGTGAATATAATATATGTATGGAATAGTAGTAGCAATAGTAGAGTGCATTAACCTTTTTATAAGACATTATTTGCTGCTGACTTAAATCAATTATATTTAATGATTTTTAATTAGAAATTATAATATGGAATTTTTGAATTTAAATAATTTAAACAAATAAAATAGGTATCATAATTCAATATATTCAATATTTTGTTCAATGTTTATACATGTTTTTCATATTATATTATAGATATTTTATTTTATATTTAAAATCATAATTTTTGATATTTTATTTAGATTTGTATATGGCGTATGAATCCTTAATAATACCTAAACCAACACACATAAAAATTTTGATACACGTTCCCGTATGATAAAATATAATACATAATATAAGTACCCATATTATTATATCTATATAAGGCCAAGAACGCTTACGCAGCACATATATTTTATTACATAATATGTAATATAACATACTCGTATATGTTATAAACTTATAAACCTACTCTTCCTTCGATCGTCACTTAAATCTTCGCGATGTACATTATACTAGAAAATTATAATTTGATTTAATACACGCTTCTGTGCAGTAAATAAATTATAATAATGTTACGAGATAAACAAATTATTGAATACGGGTTTGCCATTATTGATTAGTACCAATTTTATCTTGTCCAATACAATAATATTAAAATCTGTCAAGTCCGTTAAATATTACATTACTCATCAATTTAATTATCATAATTAATTAATTTCTTATTATTATATTATATCCGAATATTACTGCATTTTGAATGTACTTGAGTAATTTAAAATTGATTAGTTGAACATACTTTTAATCTGCATACTAAGACTAACAATGACAACACACTATATATATGCAAATAAATTATAATACATTCATAATTAATACATTTATAATATTATTATGTACAAGTTAAACATTGTAAAGTTTTAGATAGGTATTTAAGGACGATAATCAATATAAATATTTTTTTTATATTCAAATTCTTTAAGATTTTTTATTTTTATTTAATTTGTTTTATTAAGTATCAACAATATCACACCCAGAATTATTTAAATAAATAAAATTCTAATAATACGTTATAGGAATAAGTATACAAAAAGTATTAGGTAGGTACTACCTATATAAAATATGTATTATATTTGATAATTTATAATTGTATAAAACACAAATGCTGGTTATAAGTCAATTATCTATATATACTAGTATGTGTACATATTATTATATCACACCCAGAAACGTAAAATTTAACAAGTTCATTCACATTGCTATAGCCCTATAGGTGTTTCGTATATGTTTAACTGATAACCACAATAATTATAGTAATATCGACACGTACAAACTATTAGTATTACAAATTTAATAACAAATAATTAATAGCTAACAAGTAATGACTATATAATTATAATATTTCTAACACAACAATTTTTGTTTGCAGTCAAATTAGGCTTACAAATTGTAGGCATAAATTATTTAATTTACATAATTTTCTTATAATATAAATATTTAATTTTAATAATTAAAATTATTTTGCTTTTAAATTATTTTTTTAAAAAATAAAGTGATCTCCTGCAAGTAAATATACAAATAATATCACAATATTATGTTAATTATGTTTATATAATATTATCATTTTCACACATACCTACTATACTATTATACCTATAATATGTATGTCGTAATCTTTTAAAAACTCGATGGAATTGACAATTTAAAAATAGGACTAAATATACGTCTAAATAACGTATTCTATGTTATGAAAAACATTGCTAACACAATACAACAATATATTATTGATTTTAAAATCACGTTACCTAATCGAGTTATTTCATTTATTTATTAGAAATTATCAGGAAATATATTAATTAGGAAAAATGTTAAGTACTTTTTACAAACAAACTATTAATAAAAAAATTATTTTCAATTATTGTTAAAATATTTATCATACATAAATAATAAAAAAAAAAAAGTATAAACATTTTCAGACTCAAATAAAAATTAAATTAAAATCTTTAAGCATCAAAACTAAATATCCCGTTATCATGTTCACTGTTTGGACAGCAATTACAACTTTTGAAATCTCAGTTAACATCCGTTTCTCAATACATATTGGTACTATTGTATTCTCTCTCCCCTTGATAAAGCTATCCCCTAGTGGCCTAGTACATAATTTATACCATGGTTACTACCTACGATTTGAAATACCTTTACCATGCCGGTTTAATTCATCCGTAAATTATTTCTTTGTTTACCAGAAGAAAAAAATCGATTTCCAAACATTTTTAAAGCCGAGAAGTTTTACACTAATATATAAATACAAATTACTCTTTTTCGTTAACTTAATCTGCGAATAACAAATTGAAAAAAATAGTTATGGAAATAATACAGTTATGGAAAAAAATAAAAATCACGGAATAATAATATTGTACACCTAAAACACAATATTTAAGATTTAATAATAAATCATCGCATTTGAATAAACGATTGAAACCAAACGAAATTACCTACTGATAAATTATAACCTTTATTTAAACTTAAAAATCAAAATAACAGTTCAAAAATTGTATTACATATTTTAAATTGGTACCTATAAAGAATTAATAAAATTTTCATTTTTCTACGTTCTTTATTTTGTTAGCTTCAATATCTTAAATTAATCAAATTTATATTTCCCTGAATTTTATTGTTTACGAGAAATTATTTAATAGTTTATCTTTATCCTATTGTAGGATAAAACTACTGAAAAATTGGAAATCGATCTGAATAACGTCGTATTAACTAGATACAATTTTCTATCAAAAAACTATACCTATTCATAAAAAAAAGTTACACAAATCATTGTAAAACCAACACATTTTTCGTTTCGCTTAGAATCTAAAATTTCTCTGTAATACAATAATATATAAATGTATAAATATATAAATGTTTTGTTTTTATATTAGGGGTATAATTAAAATAATTATTTACATGTTTTAGATACATTTATTATATTATAACTATAAATAAATTCCCGGGTATGATTCATATAAATTTCACCTTGTCTACATTATTACAACATTAATGTCAAGTCAAAATTGACCAAGAGGAGAGAGCGTCAAGCAATTGCAGATATACAGCTATAGATTATTCAATGAGTTTAATGTTTAAATAAATTATCTCTCACACACAATAATAATAATAATAATAATAATAATAATAATAATAATAATAATAATAATAATAATA
>JAIUCT010000016.1:217366-236492 GCA_021307375.1 Tetraneura akinire
TAATAATAATAATAATAATAATAATAATAATAATAATAATAATAATATTAATAATAGTAATAAATTATTATAATATCAAAATAGTCTACATCAAGAACTGTGACAACTTCGATATATCTGTAGCAGTGGTGACAACAGGGGTGACAACTAACACGTTGTGTTAATGAAATAATAATGATCAACAATGTGTTAAGAATTAATTCAATCTAGGTATACGAGTATGTTCGTAAAAATGTAGTCGTTAATTTTTTTTCAGAGACAGATAACACAGTTATATTAGTACGACAAACATGATTTTTTTTAAATTTTAATATATTAATAAAATAATTTAACTTTGCAATGACTTCGTAATACATAATAGTACCTAGGTATATATAGTTAATGGTTAGTAGCCACAACAATATAATAACGAATAAAATAAAAATATTTTTAAAATTTTTTAAATAAAATACTACTTATAACTATGGCGCCAAAATTATATAAAAAAAAAGTTTGATATAATTTTAAATGAATTCGTAAAAAAGATAATTTAAATTGGTATTTTGTTAAGTAGTACATTGTTAAAAAAAAAAAAAGAAAAAAAGATAGGTACTGTACAATAAATGTTATTATACTCGTATAACGGGCAATTGTACGAAATTTAAACAATCATTTTATGTATAAATAAATAAATAATATCTACATTGTATTATGATAAAATAAATAAACATTCCGACTACGGACAATATTTTAAACGATATTTTTATTTAATAAATATTATTCTGTGATTTTAATTGTATTATTTCTCAATGTTTACAATGGTTCTCGGAAATTAAAATTTACGTCAAAATTCGCGAATTGAATCTCCCCCAAACCAATATTTATAAAAACGAAATACGCCTCTATGCGTAATTTCACAGACGTTGTATAAAAATATACTCTTTTTATACCACGATTACCAAATACTTGCTTTCAGGTGGTGAAAAAACGAATCGTGGTATATTTATGATATTATTATGAGCACATAGAGAGCACTATATAGAAGAAAATTAAAGATTTATTTCGCCGCGTTGGATACTCGACATTAATAAGAATAACAAATTTACAACAATACACGGCGTGCAATATTCGTAATAACAATACAACGGTAATGTTATAATTACGTTAATAATAATAATAATTATTTATTCGTTCGTAATTTTCGCCTTGAACACGTGCGTGCGTGATAGGATCAGTCACTGTTCACGTTCCTATTCAAATATTGGCGTTTTAACACGGCATATCGTATCGATTCGTCCGACTAAAGAAGAAAACGCAGCGAGAAAAAAAACTCAGGTATAGGTAGGTAACGAAAAATTCACTCGTACGCAATCATATTGACCCGGGTCTCGGACACGGTTACATAAATAATAAAATATTTCGCAGATACGGTAAAACCGCGAGACGTGTGCCTGTCGACGATATTACCGGGGGAGCAGTAAAAACAATATTCGTGTACCTACACGTTATCATCGTCTAGACGGAAGAATCGGTGACCGTCGAGCGAGCACTATTGGGCATTATTTTTCCGCGCCGTCCGATTCTCGGTGAAATTGGAACGCGACGAGAAAAATAGATAAACATTCCCGTCGACATTTTTAATAGGTACGTCTCATTATATTATTTTTATTTTAAAACATTACAATTATTACATAACTGCGTTGTGACAAAACGCGAATGAAATGCCTGGTTAATACGTAATATATTTTATTTTTTTTATATATTGTTCTTCGTGTTACTTACCAGTCTTTCGGAATCTCCTGAAACGTTTGTGACCGTGGACACGAGCAGAGCACTCACACGGGACCACGGACAAATCACGGAGTACGTTTTTCGTTATCTGTCGGCACGCACGTGAGCGGTAAAAAAAAAACGCGAAAACTAATGATAACAGAAGATCGAAAAGAACGAATTAACAGAAAACATGTCGTCGACGAAGCCACGGATACACTGCATTCCGATCGGACAGGAACTACTACCGACGACTACGACTTCGGCTGCGGCGACAGCAGGCGAACGGCGGCGGCGGCACACACGCATGTCGTCAGCCATGCGGGAGGTAGAGGGGGCGCACGATCGCGACATATAGCGAGGGCAGCGCCCGCACCCACACGCACGATCGACGGTTGCTGCGTACACAGAGGGAGGATGTTTGCCCAGTGTTGCCAATGGCGCGCGGTCCGAAATGTCAGAATCGTACGTATCATATTTTTTTATCGTACCAGTATTATTATTATTACACAATACAGGTAGGTGTACAATAGATATCGTATATCCAACAAATAATAATATAATGCATTATTATAATTTGATATAAAAAAAAAATCGTTTATTTTTATTTTTTTATCATCCCCTTACCGCTCATCAATATTGTTTCCCTTCTGCGGCGACTATATACCAGCACACCTCCACCGTATCCCATGCGCGAAGATAACATAACCGTATAAAAATATCCTTTCGTCAATGCCGAAAAATTGTAATTTGTATAGGTATATCATAAGAATATAATATGATACTCTAAACCATATACTAACCGTATATTATTATTTTTTTATTGTTGATGTAACAGAATAGGTATACACGTTCCGATATTATAATATAAAATGAAATAATAATTAATCAAATTTGGTACACTACTAAAATATTACACACAATAATATATTATATACCTTCTATAATACCCCGTATTAAATTTTAAACTGTTTAATACATTAATTTATTGTTTATCGTTTATAAGTAAACAGTAAATCTATATATTAATATTTCTGATAAATCGTATGATTTCGATGTTTAAAATTTTACCAGTAGACAAATGTTCAAAATTACATTCCATACGAATTATTTTTTAACTATGTATTATATTTTTATTTTTATATATTTTTTTTTTTTTATACCAGGTTATATAACCTCCTATATATATGTATATAGGTATATTATTAATTATAATACAGTAGATTTATTTAAATTAGAATTAGATAAATTCAAAAAGATATAAGTTTATAGTTTTATACTGGTTAAAGAAATAATTATGATAATATTAGTCGTGTAACAATTTATAATATTATTATCGATATTATATTATAGGCATATGATTTTATATACGTTTCATTGTGTATACGTTATACATATAATAAATATTTGAAAGTTTTTTTTTTTTTTTTTTTTTTTAAATTTAAATGGTATATAATATTATTTAAAGTATACGTATTTTAAATATCATTGCCCATTGGTATACGTATATCATAAATTACCTGAAAATACCTAATTTATTCTTTACGGGTAAGGTTATAAGATACATGTTAATTTTGGTTTTGTACTAAAACAAAATACAAATTATATAGATATAAAATCGAATTATTCACGTTCTAGTTAATAAAAATGTTAATTTATTATGATATGTTTTCATCATGAGTTCACTAATTTTAATATTAATCCACACACACCTACACACTTGACATTTGATAATATAATTAATAGTTGATGTTTCGGACGTAATGGATATAAGATAATATAATATATTTCCTTAAATAGTATTGTATGATAATAAAATATATTATATTATATTTATATACTTAAAATATAGTACTATAATATAACTTGTGATAATCAAAAAATCGTGTTATATTAAATTAATAGTAAGAATAATAGCAAAGAAATTATTTATTTTAAGTTTATGCATAATAATATAAGTTATATTATTATATTATAATTATAATATACATATATGTAATTAGTTAATTCTACCGTTTTTATAATTGCATAAATTTTAAATTTTCTACATCTATTTTATATACCTTTTATTAATTTAAGTACTTTTCTGATTATAAAATGTATTCAAAATTCAATAGGGCATAGGCTTATAGCTATAGGTTAAATTCAGGTCGTAGGTTTAGTAAATAATTAGATAATATAAGACAATAAGATTTTTTTTCAGTTTTCACTTATTATACCGAACAGTTATTTTGGGCTATCACCTTAAAACTATATTTATTATTTCTAATAAAACAAATTTTAAAATAATTTATAACACGAATTTGATAACAACATTCATCTCAATTTTTGAAGCATATAGTCTAAAAAAAAAAAACTATAATTTTCTTAATACAAATATAAATATAATTCATCATAAAGTTAGATTTTAATGTAAATATTGATGTATATATTATTATGCTGTCTTATATAAAATGTTATAATTTATGAAATATCTATCGGAGATATACTCAATTTGTGGTAATCGGACTGTTTACTTCTGGTAGGTACCTAGGTAATAAAAATGTTTATATTAAAATTAAAAAAAAAAAAAAATGAAAGAAATAGGTACTCATATCATTGTAAAACCAATACATTCTTCGCTTCACTCAGAATCTAAAATTGTCAAATCAACCCATTTTACATTTATGTTTACTTCCGTTTTAATATAATAATTTTAATTATTTAAAATATTAAATCTCTTTGTTTCATTTTTTTTATCATTCTCTTGGTTTCATGAATGTGATGTGTTGACCGTTGTTCAGTTTTCATTTCGTGTTAGTATAATTTAAATTTATATTCTATATAGTGTCATAAAAAATAAACGAAAAAAATGCTGACTATATAATATATAAAATACATGTGAATGTGTTTGTATGTAATAATAATCAGTATTCAATGAAAATTTCATTTTAATATTTTAGTCACTTTCCGTTGTAATATAAATATATAATACTATTACTATACACTAATACACTATTATACTTATTTTATATAGACTGAGTATAGATTATGAATAATATTATGTAGTATTGGGGTATTGCAGTATTTGCAATTACTGCTGAATGCTTCAATAGTTCAATCTTTTATGACGTTCAATTATAGTTATGTTTAAAATTAATAATAAATATAAATAGCTTATTAAAAATAATACTTTGATCATCTACTTTTTTTATAAGCTTAAATATATATATTATATTTAATTTTTTGTCAAAATATTCTTAAATTTACATCATATTTATATACTAATAATTATACTATATATAATTAATATATATTGTTTTTACTACTAATATATTATAATTTCTTTAAAATCTATAATTTATGTTTTACCAATATCCAACATTTAACCAATAAATATTGCAAATGCTGTCCTTAAACTTGTCATCTGTACGGTTGAGCAGATAATTGTGACCGTGGCATAATTACCAATTATAGGGCAATAGGCAAAACTGTTTATTTGGCAAATAAATAGGTAGGTACATCCACTTGTTCGATTTATGAAATGTATCACGTGTACCTATGTGGTATTTAATTTAGTATTTAGCTTAGCTTAGAGTAAACGTAGGTATTAAACAACGTGTAAATGTACCTAATGAAATATCAACAACTTAGAATTCATTATTATTATTATTTTTTTTTTTTTTTTTATGATAGCGATTTAAAATTTTAAAACTTTTGACACACATTCTAAATTGATTTAATGAAAGCCATTATATTATCTGAAGCTATATGTTATTAGAGTCAATATATGTTAGGAAAATTAATTTCTGTCAAATTTCATTAAACTATTTTAAAATAAACTTTAATGCTTTTCGCGACCAGCTTCAATGAATAATCTACCAGTTAATTGTTTCCTCGGAACCCAGAGACCTTTTGTTTTCTAAACGTAATTATATTCAACTTATACAGACTTAAACTCAATTTATTCTACTGCACACTTCTGATAAAAGTTTTTCTCACTAACCTTTCTTCCAATAATTTTGAATTGTAAAAGTGTAAATCTAAAATATCCTTAGGTACCTATATATAATTAATTCTATAACAAAATAATCACTTAAACATAAACATAAAATATCAAACATTATTTTTTTTTTTAAATGAATAGGTTCATATAATATATAAATATAAATTAATTTGAAATATAATCAATATCTTAACGTGTATAATTATATTATATTGTATTTATTTTATATAAATAAATACCTTAATAAATAATAAATAATATGTTTAAATTTACTGTTTACTATTATTTATTTAGTAAAAAAATAATATGATTGATTTCTAATCAATAACTTATTCGATATTTGAATTTTACTAATTTTAATATTTATTTTATAATCAAAATTAAATAAAACATACAATATATTTACCAAATTCAATTTAAAACAAAAATGATATAATTATAAAATAAAGATGGCTACGAATAAAATAGTAACTTTTATCTCGATATTTTTAAATTATTCATTTATTCATAAAATTAATTTTTAAATATTACTTGTTATATTTTATTTAAACATTTAAAAAATGTAATCTGATTTTAATATATTTTTTTATGACAGATGGTCAATAAATGTTTTCGGCTAAAACAGATATCTAAAATAGATAAATTTAAATAAAGGATGTATTTAGAATTTATTTTTTCATCTATCGATGTATCTGTTTTTGTGAAATTTAATGTTTAAACCTATCTAATTAATAATAGGTATAATATTTTGTATTATTTTTAAATAATATTTTATATGGCAATGTCGTAATTTTTACGATTGAAACAATATTTCGCAGAACGTTTTATTCACGTCAAATATACGTTCCTCTTTAATTATTTCCTTCGTGTATGATATTCATTCGTTCTCAGTTTTCGCAATCTCTCAACTCTTAGTTGTATAATAGTTGTCAGCACGAGGAACGTTTATATTTTTATCATTTCTTACTCGCAATTCACATTCCTCGTGCAACTTTTGTTTTCTATACGCATTTATCAAAATATGATATTATGTAAACGTCACATATAATAATGGTGTGTATTACACTGAATATTTATATATATTTATTCATTATATTCTGTATTACTGTCTGTCAGGAGAAAAAAAAAGAAAAATATACGAATAAAAATTGATAATAATTTTCTTACTTTATTTTTTAAATAATTTTTTAACTAAAGGTAAATGCAATTATTTATTTTACAAGGGTAAACATATTTTTCTAATTATTATAATAAAAAATATCATTTTTTAATAATATAAGAATATTATATTAAGTATATAATTAATAATTCAAGTGTATATTTTATTATTTTTTTTAAATAATAATGACATGAATTGGAATTTACTAATGAGGAGTTAATAAAATCGTATAAATGAATTAATTTACTATATACATATATAATTATTAATTACCATATTATTACATTAAAACAACATCATTATAATTAGGTACATATATATACCTATTGGTAATTTAATTTGTAGTATTATATAAATATTGCACGCTTAATTTGTATAAAACAATAAACATTATATAAACAAGTATATATTTGGCTAACTCTTTTTTTTCTATTTACGAATATAATATCTTTTAATTCATAACAAAACGATATATCTGCGGTAAATACAAATGAAAATACTCATTATTAATGGAATATTAAAAATTAGATAATTTCTATTAATTCGTGTAGACAAAAAGTTATAATGTCATAATAATATAATATTATTTTTATATTTCCAAAACTAAAATAAGTATAATAGGTAACATAAAAAAATCTTAATTCATAGCTCTATATTATAACATATTATATTAATCGTACATATTATTTGAATTATTGGTTATTTAAATATATTTTAAATTTTATTATATATTTTATTATACGTTTAATATTATAATATTGTATATGTTGATATTGAATATGTAAATAAAATGAAAAAAAAAAAAAAAAAAAAAAATAAAAAAAATTTCCATTTTGAATGCGTGTGATGTGATTGCTTATGTACTATATGTGTTATGTATAGTTACGTGTATAAATTTATAGACCTGACTGCCTAAGTGTTTTAATAAAGCTTCGAACGAATATTTCAAAGCGATTTATATTCTAAACACTAAAAACATTCGTGGCGTTAAAAAGAAATCCAGTAACACGTATAGTGTAAAATAGAAATATTACGTGTATGAATACTACCCACTCGAAACATGTATCTGCCACGGTATTTTTATATACCTAATCATTTTAATAAAGTGTTAAGTTATAATATTTTCACTATAAATTCCTGTTTTCTCGATAATTACTGTATTATTATTAGGTATATTATAAAAGTTTTTAAATATCAAAAATCATTACATAATAGGTACGTTTTATTCGAATATCTAAAAATTGTCTAATATAAAATATTAAAATAACAATAAACGTTAAAAACGGATATATAAACGTTAAATTGTTTCAACAATAAAGTTTTATCGATTTTAGTCGTTATACCTATTTATACATAACAATATAATATTAATTTATTACTAATTCACAATTATTCACATAGTTACTCGTAATATCGTTGTGTCGTATTCTATAACATCATGATTTAGTGTTTTACATTGGTTTCAGGTTTGTACACGATTTTCATATACTTATATTTACACCATAATATTATATTATTAAAAGCGAATAATATGTAATTTATTAAATTTTATATGATGTAATTTAATAAATAAAGTTTGGGAAATAAACACAATAAAAAAATATATAGGTATGTATATTATATTATATACAGTTTGTAAATAAGTATATTACAATTTTATACTGAGAAGATACGCACGTTTAACGGTTATAAAAAATTTATTATTAAAAAAATACAATGTTTATTAATTAAACAAATATTTAATGTATTTCAATTATTACAAAGTCAAGTGTATATATTTTATATTATAAAATTTTACTGGCAAGTGGTAATCAAATATTATTATTCTAAAAAAGTTAAATATTAATTAGTTAAACGTAGTTTGGAATAATTTAACGAATTGTATAAGTGAAAATGAAAAATAAATTAATAACAAGATTATAAACTTTAGGAAATAAAAAAAAAAAAACGCTCAATAATAAATATAATGATTTTTAATTTTTCTTCGTTTGTATATTACAACTAAAATGTGTACATAATATGTGAAAACTATATTTCGAAACATAAAATCAATAGAATTGTTATGTATTATTAAATATAATATTTAATATAATATTTTAAAAAATCAAAGCGAATATTATTAGTAAAAAAAATTCATTACGTTGAATAATATTAATCAATATGATTAATAATTATACATTTATAACATAATATCAAACAATTAATTAAACTTATTATATTATATTATTTATTAAGTATATTGAATAATATTAAAATTATTTACTCTGGTATACAAGTTTTAAACATAATACAATTGATTACAGTGTTTTTGTTCTAATATTTTGCAAACACTTTCTCAGTTTAATAATGTTATCATTCGTTTACATTTTTAAATTTAAAATACACAATTAATACTATAATGTATAGTTTTTATACAAGTAGGAAAAAATATCCTTATAAAATTATACGGGAAAATAATATATCGAATCGCTGACATATTTTTTAAACGAAAAAAGGAAAAACAAAGTTAATTTTATCGAAATCAGGCTGAAAGATATTCTCTGTAAATATTATTTTTTTCTACGGCATATTAAATACAAAAGAAAAAAAAAATACATATTTTCTCCCAAGTTTGAAATTACATTTCTCCTATAAATAAAAAAGTAAATTTTTTTTTTAAACAATTTATTTTCAAGTTAACATTTATACATTATACTCGTATATTTTTATCATATTTATCACTCATCGGTGACCACTGATAATTGATTAATTTAGAAACGGATAAACGTGGAAAAACAATAAAAATTATAATCGGTTATAAATTACAATAATAAATCGATATTTTATAAATCATATTTATTTGATGCGTTACAAATTTACAATAGAATAAAATACGTACTATTACGAATAATAATATCAAGGTATAAGAATAAGACACGCATAGGCATAATACGTCATTACGGTCGTTTCCGTCACGTCATTTGTAGGTATAATAATAATAATAATAATAATAATAATAATAATAATAATAATAATATTTTTAGGTATTACCTGTACGGCAGACACACGACGATGGTTCCCTGGTATCGGCGGACCACGGTAATGACAAACAGGTATCCAGGTAACGTCCGACGGGTTAGGACAATACCTAACCGTTACCGCGCGCGCGGTCTCTGTGATGTCCACCAGCGGTGTCGGCGCGCGGCTGTGCTCGCCGATATTCACCTGTCGCGCGTTCTGCCGGCTCTCGATACCAGGACCGCATGTCCGATACCGTACCGTCGTCTCACCTGTGCTGCTGCCGAGCCACCTAACCTACACCTGTGCGCACGTTCGACGAACACCGGTACCAGGATCGTAGCGTTCCGGTCGCCGCCGCCGCCCACGCATTGCGGGCCCGTGACCGCACGCGTTTTCCCACCGACAAAATATACCGACCCCCGGCGTACGATTTCCGACATCGAACACAGACTATAATATTATAATATACGCACGAGCGATGGAATTACATATTTTTTCGAAATTCACAATCGTATTTTTTTCTAGTTTTAACCATAATAATATTATTAGACTCGTATCTATCGACGCGTATAATATTATTATTTTAATGGCGTTGTTGTCGCCAGTAGAAAAAATAGAAAAAACCAGATAAAAAAAATAAAAAATGCGCGGTTTCAAACGTACTCGAGGAATTCGTCTGTGTGTACAGAAATACCGAAAACGAGGTTCCCAAAATTTTCGGCACGTACGTATTCGGATCGACGATTTATTATATAACTGTAGTTATGTGAAACGCGCATTTTCGACACGAGAGAAAATTTGAACGAATTTGATTTTCGAACGCGAGGAAATTTTCAACATAATTTCATCGGCCGATTTTATTGACTGGAAATATCAACTCCGTTCCATTCCTTCTCATTGATTACGAGAAAAAAAAATACTACCATATATAAGTGCGTGTATCGTATTTTAGTTTTTTTATTTTCCGATCTCCGTACAACGTCGCAATATAATACCGCGGTCGTGGTCCAAAAATCATATTATGATTGATCATGAATTCATGACGTTTAATGGCATTCGGTTCGGGTCCGATTTCGATTATTATATAGTTTAAATCGTCCACGTAGCTCGTTTCTTTATAATATTATTACGAATAGTATCTCAGAACTTTATTTGAGGTTGATTTTTATAATAACCATAACCGACAGATTGAATCGATCGTAATATCTCGGACAATAGACGTTTCAAAGACATTTTAATTTCAATTATTATTAAAACAATAGATTTATTGTTATGAATGTCGGATCTGCATAAAAGGTTTTTCTATATTATACATAAAGAACGAAATAATATTATATATAATACCGTTATCGTTATAATAGACGTTTTATATATATCTCGAATCTGAAAGGGAATAATGACAAAATAATAAATTCGAGACTTAAAAGTTTTCAAGTTGTACGGATGTATAAATATCGAGAGTCGAGACAATAATAGTCAGGGAATAATCAGAATATACAAAATACATGTCGAAAATGGAGACAAACACATTTTGCAATAATTTTAGTCGAATAAAAATGAATCTAAATAACAGAAAAATAATAGTAACTTATTTTAAATTGAATCTACGAAGCCTCAATTGTATTTCTAAAAGACTATACTTACATATTATCATAATATACAGTATTAGGTTGTATATACAGTAAGCCATTTTATAAACCAAACAAACCGATAAATATTATTTATTTAATTTTATATACGATGTATAATATTTTATAGGAATATTCCGATAAATATATCATAGTATAAAATAAAGTATAATATATTATAGTTATATTTTTTCGTATATAGTTTAAAAATAGTTTGCATTATACAAGCACATAATAAATAAGTATAACTTAGTAAGTAGAAGTACAAATTTTACAAATATAATCTAATACTTAACACCAGTGGCGTAGTTACGGGGGGGTGTAAGGGGTTTCCACCCCTCCCAGAATTTTTTTTTATGATATTTAATTATTACGTACCCAACATATTACAGTAAAATGATATTTTCATTTTACTATGGTTAGATATATGAATATTACGAACGTTGAACATTATTAAAAATTTACTATAAATAATATTCTGCATTAATCTTAATTTATAAAGTTATAGTAATTTTGAAAATTGTAAAGATAATATTAATTTGATCATAGAATTTATTGTTATTCGTAGAAATATAAATAATCGAAAACAGTGATAACGACTGGTTCTAATCCTTTAACTTCCAACACAATTATAACTTAGACTTTTGACAATTATTTGAATTTTATTTGGTTTTTGGCTTATTTCTTGTTCGAGGTGTATCATTGAAGTTAACACCCCTCCCAGAAAAAAATTGTATCTACGCCACTGCTTAACACCTATAGTTTATTATATTAATACTGAATATACCTGTATTATAATATGCACTCGTATTATATATATGGAACTGTAGGTGCATGAATGTTTTACGTAAGATAATTATTTATACTTACGGTTATACGGAATATTATACTTAAATTTTTTTTTTTTTTGAAATCTGCTTAACGTCAGAATTTTCAGAAATTAAATAAAATTTAATATTTTAATGTTACAATAATAAAAATAATATATTACATTATATTATATAGTTCTATACTCGCAAAAATAATATTTATTTATTTTTAGTTTTTAATAATTTGATACAGGGTATGCCTATACAAATGAAAATTTGTTTTCTATAAAGAAATACGATACGGATTATAAATTTATAATAATTATATTATTGCGTTAAATCTTTCGACTTTACCGGCGGCGGCGGCGAACAATAGAAGAAAAATATTAAAAAGTTTTTGGCGCTTAAATCGTAAATCATATTACTATACGTAGGTATATTTTATTGTAATTTTATAATATTATTTTGCAAATTACGCCACCTCGGTTCCGCCGCCATAATAATACAACAGTGGCAGGCATGGCCTATTCAAAATAGATATAGGAATAATATAAGGGTCGTTAAAAATGCTCGCTAATAAAAAGTATTTAATACGTATATATTGTAATGCAAAAGTTTCACGCTATTGTAACAGCGTAATATTATTTTTATATAATAATATATTATAAGTCCTACGTACGTACAAATTATTGTAATATCGAAACGGTTATACTTATAATATCAGTGGGTTGGTAATGTACTAATGTATAATTATTAGGGTGACCGGATATTATAAAAAAAAAAAGTACATTTTAAAATTAAACCAAATTTACCTTTTAGAAGAATTATTTTTAATAACAAAATAAACACGAGTATATTCATATTCATTAAATTTTTATTAAATTCTTAATGAAATATAAATTTAAATAAGAAACAAATGTATAAAACTAAATACAAGATATCTACTGCATTAAAACAGCCATTTCATATAATACATTGATTCATTTATATATTATTTTGTTTACTACATATTTAAAGAATTATTTATGCAACTTATAGTTATATATTTTCGTGTAATTTTGAGATCCATGGATTTCCTTAAATAAGTTAAAAAATTATTTTTTATATACTGTCCTATTAAAATAAGTACGTATTACTATTACTATATGTATATTGTATAATATATATATATAATATAACCGAATTAATAATTTGAAATTATACTTGAAATATCGAGGATAAATATAAATAAATATAATAAACTTAAACGTGTGAATTTCGTAAACAAGAATGCCGACCGACATTATATCGTATCGATACGTAATCAATACTTAGGACGGATTTTGAAAACATTGGCGTTATATCAAGGCGTGAAAAGAAATTTTGGCGCAACGCCAGATTTCATCGTAGACACGCCGTATAATCAGAGTTTGTTTGCGACAAGACGTGTCGCTGAGCCTCACAGGAATAAACAGCTTTTATTATATTGCTCGTATCATAAAATTGTCAAGTCGTTATAAAAATTATGATAACGCGTGATTGTTTTCTTTTTTTTTAATTATTTTACGTTCATTACGATTCGGGGAAAATATCTAATTAACAAAGACCATTCATTATTAAGATTTAGACTATTTTTTTAATTATTATTAGAACGTCACGATAAAAAAATATATGGCACACAACAACTATGAAATAGATAAGTATTGTAAATATAATATTCTCAACGTGTAATATATTTGATGAAATAAAAATATAACCGAAACAATATTTTTAGTTAGGTATAATTATTACTTCGAAGCACGAATACCGAAAAATTCTTATAAATATTTAAAAAAAAAAATAATAAAAAAAATATATAAGTATATTAATAATATTATCATAGTTGAAAAACACAAACGAATATTTTATTACATAATAAACATTATACACAACGCAATATGTAATTATTACATTTAATTATAATTCGTGTATAATTGTTTGTAGTCTAATAATATTTTACCTATGTGAGTCACATCATAACTATGTGATATAAATAATAAAAATTATTAGAATACTCAAAACGCATTTAAGTTTGCAGTAATCTTAATTTATTTATCGTTTAAAATTCGTTGACATTTGATCGTTTATCTGTTATTCGAATTCTATTCAAATTTATTTTCACATGATAGTTAATGGTTTAAAAAAGTTAACTAAAATTATATATTAGGATATAGTCAAGTTAATGTAGGTATTGGATAATGAATGAATGAATGGTATTTTCCATTTTATGATGTATATTTTATATAAAATATTTTGTTAATAAATCAATATTATAATAAATAAATTCAAGTTAATTATTATTTCTTAAGCTTTTTATGAATTTGTATATAATATGTGAAAAAAAAAAGGAAAAAGTTGAGATAATAATAAAATTTAGTTTATAAGTAATAAAACATTGTTTCAAAATACGAGTACATACCTAATTAATATAATATAATCAATTTTATTATTAAATTTAAAATGAATTACGATGAATTTCAATAGGAATTAAGCAAAGCACTATAAAATTTTTATGGAAAATAATCTTTCTACATCATTTTTCATAAATTTTAATATTATTAATTCTCTCAAATACCAAAACATTTTTACATTATATTCAATGGTTCAATAAATTTAACGAAATGTTAAATATTTTTCTCTTCGATTGATGGTGCGAATATCTATTGTGACTTCCGTCATTTGTTAATAATAATTAATGTAATTGTCCACACCTCTCTTTCAATAGACTCAATCTGAAAAATATGTTTTAATCCTTGTATACACTCTAATCTAATTTCTCCTCTATATATATAATATACAGAATCTAATTTTCTAAAATACTGTTCTTATCTCCAATAATGTCGTCTAAATTAAGTTCTTTTGTTTTAGTATATATTAAAATTTAATTCTTACATAATATAATAAATACTCTTATGCACATCAATCATCATTTAAATAATCTATGTTCATTCAGACCCATAATAACCAGAATGGAATATAGTTAAGATTTCACTGAATATAATATTTAGTTTAATTATATTCAGTAATCAGTTTATTTTATATAATAAGTATAATATTTCATCTGAATAATAATAATAATAATAATAATAATAATAATAATATAGTTTCATTATATAAACAAAGTTTTCGAGTATTGACGTTTCACACCGGTTATACCTACATTGCAAGCCCAAACCGCCAAAAGTTTCCTCAAAACAAACAGTAATCAATATAATATTTCGTTGTCAACACGAATGCGTGTGCCGTGAGCAATAGATATGAATAGAAAATCAAATTTCAACGAAATGTTACCTCTGCCACTGAAACTATATATTATGATAATATATCCTGTCGATATAATATTTGTGTTTCGAAGATAATGCAATTGACGTTATGTTTGAATAAAATATAAACTAATATACTGTCTCGTATATATTATTAGGTTTGTTAACGTAAGATAAAATATAACGTATACCTACAAATTATTCAGACTTGTCACTTGTGTATGCCGCATACGATAGAATACGAGAATGAAGACTTCACAATAACAATATAATTATTATTGAAATTAAAGTTTTGTTACTTGTTTCAATATTATTTGCTTATATACTTTATATATATTAATATATTATTATTATTATTATTATTATTATTATTATTATTATTATTATTATTATTATTATGATTATTATGATTATTATTATTATTCGTAGTGACCAGAATTATAATATATTACTTTAATAATAATAACAATGAATGGAACCATCAATTAGTAATAACTGTTTTCTAATAAACATTAAATTTTAATATAATTGTTTTAATAAATACGAATTGTTGAAATTAATAAAAATTATATTATTGTTTCCCGTCGGTGAACTGTTATGATATAATATGTATCATTTATGAAAAATCGTTGAAGCGGATAAAGGCCGATCGAGTGAAAATTATACTTTGTTTTTATCTTTTTCCATTATTATATTGTTTATTTTAAGAATATTTAATAATTCATTATTTATCTTATTAATAAACTGTTTCTCTATAAAAACACAATAATTTATAAGTATTTGTTTACCTTATTCGAAATAGAAAAGAAAATATCTGATGCTATCCTAAAATGTACACGAGTAAGAGTAACGGATGAGAGATAACGCATATTATTTTATCTCGGACGTTATATTCTTCGTTTTTTTTTTTTTTTTTTTTTTATATATAGTTTAGTTTTAGTCCACAGATGTCCACACATATTTTATATTATTACATTAAATTCGTACTTTTTTTTTTCTAGATCTTCGAAAAATGTCCAATAACAAACACAAACACTATTTTTTTTTTTTGTCAATGAAAAATTATTTTATTTCAACGCATTATAAACTTACTACAGTATATTATAGTATACAATTGATCGATTGAAATAATTTAAGTATTTTACAATATTGACATTGTGAAATTACACACCTTCGAACGAACGTACGGTAATAGTAATAATGTAATATTATAATAAATTGTATGGTTTTATATTGGTACAAACGTACGAAATGCGGTTACCGATTAGTTTTTATACGACGTCCATTCGAATGTGATATACGTATCCCAAATGAGACATCTACCGTGAAACTGAAATAATATCAAAAACGTCACCGACTTTTAAAAGGACGTCCTATAAGGTGAACACAAAACTATTATAAACAAGAACAAATACAGATAATAACGATCGTTATCGTTATCGTATATCGACGTCAGTCGGTGGACGGTGAATTGAATTTGGTATGTTTTGATAAAACTGTCTGTATCTGTCTGTATAGTTTTCGAGAACTATTCTACTCTTGTGTACACATTTTTTAGGTATGTCTCTCCGACAATGACGCGAACGTAGAACGTCCCTAAGGATTTTATATATGAATACGTATAATAATATAGGTAATAAAAACGATAAACGGTTTTTCGTCGAAATTCAAATAACAATCATAAAATAATTCCTTTTCTATAAGTCTTACGTTCGAATAAGTACCAGTATTAACTAATTCTTTTCTTTAAGGGATATAATATAAAAATCGAATTTCAGACCAAAACCGTTGTTTCATTAGTGTTAAAATATTTTATGTAAAACCATAAAGGTATGTGAAAAAAAAACACAATTTGTTCGTATTTACGTAGGTATATATTAACAATGAAATACGTATAAGTACATAAAAGTGAAATTTTCAATTAATTGATTGTAAAAAATGTATTGTATTTTTTCGTTAATTTTTTGTTTGTAAATTGATTTTTATCCCGTTAAACGTACGACGCACATTTTTATAAATTACACAGTAACAGTAATAAGAATAACTAATAATCGTCAAGTATTAATAATTAATATTATATTAAGTAGTATTATTTGTATTATAATGTTATTTTATTCGAGTCATCACGAAAGAAAAGTTTATTTTTTAAGAAATCACCTATACTATAATTAATAGGATCTAATCTATAATTTTGTTTTTTTTTTCGAAAAATTACTTTATTTTTTTATAGCTAATGTGCTATTATGAAAAAAAATTATTCAAACCTTTTATAATCCTTTACAAACTTTTAGCAGATTTAACTAATAATTTCTTCAACATACGTAATCGGTGTACAGAGTTTATTTCAGTTTGCCATATGTGTCCAGCCATTTTTAGTCTTTTTGTATAGTTTTTCTTTAGTTTTTCTTTGTAACATATTGGACCTAACCATATTGTTTTCATTGCAAAATATGAACCGTTAAATGCATTAATTCTCAATCGAATTTCGTTGTGTATATTATTTATGTAGTCGATATTTACTAAAATGCTATAAAATGCTAAAAAAAATGCTAAAATTATATAAACAATATAAGTAGGTTTTATTAAATAATAAATTCCAAAATTGCTCAAACACCAAGAATACTGCTCAAATATTTTAAGTATGTTATATCTTCCCGATTGAGCAACATATTTCGTTTTGCTTTCATTAACGATTAATTAAATATAATACACGTAATCATACAAACAAAACGTTTCATATTTTTAAATACCACCAGTCGAGTGTTACCTATAGTAATATAATGTCATCTGTAATCTGTATATACTCGAGTAAGGTTATATAATTTCTTATTAAGTTTCGTGTAGCGCTGCTTTCTGCCGCACATCCATCATCGCTCTTTCTCAAGAGCTATAAGTTAAAGTTAAATAGAAAAGGCGATAAAGCATCCCTTTTATTTAAGTACAGATTTAACCTCGAATTCCAGCGCGCGATAAATCTTCCCGAAATAGTACTTTGAAGAAAGTATTCGAGTTGAATATTTTGACTAATTTTAATAGTAATAGTTTCTATCAGGGAGGTTAAAATTCTCCAAAGCAATCCACATGTTGATTTCTATTATTAAAATAATTATATTTTTGTTTAAACTTTACAAACATAAATATATTAGACATATAATAATTTTATACCTTGTAGTACCTTTAGTATATATACATATACATTATTAGAATAATTTTCGTATAAAATATACATTTTGAATTTTTGATATAATAGGTACATTATAATGTAACTGCTCATAAATTGTTAGAATGATAATTATTTAAAGTAATGTATATCAAAAACACATTATATAATATGATAATATGACGCGGGTACGCGCATTATAAAATAATTGATTGCCTAATATAACAAAAGTAGATGTAATCGGATGTTGAGTTATTGTATTACGCGTCGGGCATTTGGATATAATAAGAGAACGGATTCGCATTTAATAATAATAATAATAATAATAATAATAATAATAATAATAATAATAATA
>JAIUCT010000016.1:243246-271800 GCA_021307375.1 Tetraneura akinire
ATTATTATTATTATTATTATTATTATTATTATTATTATTATTATTATGTATAATAACATGTAGTCACAGACTGCAGTAATATTACAATAAGCTACGGTTTTATTATGTCGATACGTTATTATTACTTGTAAATTATTACGTTACGCGTTTAAAAAATGTATACAATAATTTTATAGATGTCACGTACAGTGGCGTAGCCGTGGGGGGCAAGGGGTCATGTCCCCATCGGCTGTATTTTATATTTAAATTTAACGTGTATTTATTTATTTTCAACGCGAAAATAGAAATAAAATTAAAAATTAGAAATAAATTGTACACGATGATAATATTATGTGTTATAATATGTACAATCGATATATGCGTATATATCAAAATATTTTAATATAGATATGGACTATAAAATCACAATAAATAAATTACCTCAATGTCTTATCTGCAGTTCACGACCGATTAACTCTACATGTTTCGTGTGAAAGTGTTCTAAACTTATAACTAAAAGTGATTTTATTATTCCATTAGAAGTAGCATGTTAATTGTTTTTCTTATTTTACAATATACAAAACAAGATTTTAACAAGATATTAAGATATTAAAAAAAATTATGATAAACATTAACAAGTGTAATATTATTTTTTAGAATTAAAATGTCTATTCTTTTTCTAGATAATGTTATCTCACAATATTGCAAATTATATTCGATGAGAGATTAAAAAAATAATATGCCTCTTGAAGTAGGTACTTATTCCTTCAGTTATATAATAATGTTATACGTCAAAAATTCGATGTTTACCATATTTACATGATTTAGATATTTTTAAATTAGATTTTTTCTGTCGTTTGAAATTGAAACTAGTCATCAGTTACTATTGATCTGGTTTTTTGACATTTTATATATCATATGTATAATATACATATGAAAATTATGAGATGAAATCTTCATAAAACATTATAATAAATGTATAGGATAAGAAAATTTCATTCTTTCCAACAGAATTTTTGATTATAGATAAGTACTCGTATATATAAAATGTAATATTTTTTGTATGAAAGTACATCTAGAAATAACATATGGACAATCTAGTAGTATCCAGAATAATTTTGTGGGGGTGGTTACAGTAATAAAAATATATCTACGACATAATATCATCTATATGTACATTATACGTACATTTTTACATTTATTTATTAAATATTATGTTGTCATTGTTATAAAAAATAATACATATTTGTATTTTAGATTCTGAGCGAAGCGAAAGCGTGTCTTTTTTTTGTTTTTTTTTTTTTTATGCCTGTAGACACTTTTACTACCCGAAATAATGCTCCGATTTTCATGAATAGCATATGTTCCCGGTTGGAAAGTGGATGTAGTTGGTACTTTATTTAGGTCATTTTTCGAATTTCCCAAAGTTGACCCTAAGCGGTAGAAAAAATGACGAAAAAACGGCAATATATTATTAATCAATACCTATACTAATGTACTAATATACTAGCTGACTAAAATTCGCTCAGAATCGTTTTTTCGAATGTAATGGTTTATCATTGCATTCAAATTCTAATTAAATTTAAAATTAAACACTATGATTTGCACACCTATATTCCTGCGGCAGGACTATCAGCTCGTCTTATGTATAATATATTATAGTTATCAAAAATAAAAATAAAAATAAAAAATAAAATAATATTTTCACGATCTAAATAATATACTAATTAAATAATACTTATTGATTGTGATTAATGCTTTATTGCAAAATAAATTTATATACCTAATATATCTAAATATTTGCTTCTATAATTTTTAGAAGGCCCAAAACCACCCGCATGGATGGCGGATACGCTATTGGGACAATCGTGAGGGATGAAATAACTCATTCGATCAACCAATCAATGTTTTTGAACAATTTTAAGAGGTTTACAATATTACAAGATTAATGTTCATCAAATTAAAAAAAAAAATAAACATAGTTTATTTCTATTTTAATAATTTAAAATATACTTAATAAATAATAATGACTGATTTAATTATCAATAATTTTGTTACCTACTACTTGTAATATATTATTACTTGCGTACTAACTAGTAAAACTGTCCGGCGTCCGCAGTATAGGCAACCAATTTTGATAGCCAACGTGTCATTATTACGTACATTGAAATACATAATCACTGTAAACGTACAATTTTAATACAATATTATACTTTGAAGAATATTGTTAATTAATATTCTTATTGATATTAGGGTCATTTTTGTAAGTATTTGAAATAATAACTATATAACTGGTTAAAATATAATAATATCGTCAATGGTGACGTATTTTACATTTTAATATTGTATTATGAGATATTATCTATAAATTTAATTTTTTCTAAATTTTAACATTAAAAAAATATCAAATTAATAACAATATGGCTATAAGTATAATTGAGAGTCTTCGAATAGATCGTTATGAGTTCGAAGTGTTTGTTAATAATTTTAATTTCGTGGGTATTCAATCTTCGGAAAAAAATACAACCAAAGATGACGCAGAGAAATCAAAAGTATATCAATCGTTCATTATTTTTTCTTTGAATTTTTCAATATTTAATGTCATAATTGCAGATGAACAAATTACTCGTCATATTATTTTTCGTTACATAAAAAATGCAATTTCATTTGTTTTCTATAATTGTTACAATATACGAAATACGAAAATATGTATACTCACGCGACTGAGTTTCTGGAAGAATAGGGAAAATAACTATTTAGAAACATTTTATTTTTAGTTTGGTTATCGACTTATCGTACAATAAATAATGTAGATTGTAAATTTTTAAGTAAATGTTGCTTGCTCGCTGTAGTCGTGTGTAGGAAAGGGTATAGATAATAAATATTTTGAAATAAAATAAATCTTTAATTAAAATCGTTTAAAGTATAACGCGTATAATTTGAAAACGTAAAGTATTAAAGAACTGTAATATTACAAAAACATTTGTTCAAAATTACGTATTTTCGCGGATAAATATTTTGTAGAATAACGATTCAAGTTCATCTCCCAAGTATACTGTAAATGTGTTGTTGGATAATGTAATGGACGTGGACATTCATTGCTATACCAAAGTAGAAAACAAACCACAACACGAAGACGATTGTTCAATGTATTACGATGGAGTGAAGACCGACAATTTATTTCCTGACATTGTACAAAATCTTGAACAACGATATATTGTTGATGAGAAGCTAATTTGCAACGCTCAAAATTTTTGTTACAACATCATGGTTGGCGAAATCGAAAACGAGTACAGTGTTCTGAAGCCGACTGTGAACAAAGGTAAAATACGATATAATTATCAAGTTGGACTCGCCTCTAAGCTCTGAACGGGAAAACGTTCAAAACAAATCAATTATATCGTTTATGAATGCTTTTACAGGTATTGTCTGCATTTTCGCCTGTGTGCCGAGGACGTTGATAACAATTTTACAAAAGTATAAGACATGGAAATATAGATTTAATAATAACATAAATATAATAATAATAATAATAATAATAATAATAATAATAATAATAACGAATACAAGCTTATTAATATTATTCTCTGACGGTTGTACAGTCTGTAGATTTGTAATCGTAATTCCTCAGGAATCCTCTGGAACTGACGTTTTGTGAAGATCTGAAAAACGATCAAGTGAAATTCGGTAAATTGTCCATTTCGCTGAGTAGTTCAATGGGATTTACAAACGCGATAGCGTACCATTTCTACGAAAAAGGATACGATCCGCATTGGCACGTCTTGGATAAAGCTTACGAAGTGAGAAACATGAGCGGGACAAAAGTCATCGGGGATATTTTCTTACGTTTAAAGCTGACGTGTCACGGGCCAGAGACAAACCAAGTGAATCAAATCGCGTTAAGATCGCAGCAGCCACAACTACAACCGATATTCGTCGACGGAAATGCGTTTGACTTCCCGTTTGAAAAACACATCATACAACCTCCACCAAAGATGATGTTTGATAATATAAACAGCATAAGAGCGTTTAACCCAGATATCAGAGAACTACTGCACTGTCAAAGGTACGTTATATTTACGTATATTAATATTCAAATTTGTTTATCACGTTACAGTTTCCGCAATCGTCGTCTATATTTCTATAATACGTATAATATACATTTTAAAACAGTCTTTTGATTCGTCCAACGTAAAATAATATTTCTGTAATTTAATTTTAGAAAGATTTGATTTTTGCCCTTATAATGTAATACACGCTAAACTTAAAACACTACGTTAGAATTCGTTGAACAAATAAATATTAATACAATTTTTCTATTATATACTAGTGTTGCCAACTAATAAAATTCAAAATATATTATAGGTACTTCGTACTTATATAACATACACATCAAATTTATCAATACTTTTCTTATTAAATTGATTTACGTTAAAGAGAGAGTTTCAAAGCAGAAAATATCGTGTGTTTGTAATCATAATTTACATTTATTTCAAAATATATTTTTGTTTAGTGTTTTAAAATCAGTCACATATATATATATATATTTTTTTTTATAAAGAATGTATTTTAATTTTCATGTTGGTTTGTTTCCTTAAATATAATCTTGTTTTATATTTTAATTAATTAATTATTTTGGACGGTAAAAATAATAAAAATAAATAAAAAATTGTTTTAAGAACCAAATGATTTTATCAAAAACAAGTTTTGGTTATGAAAAGATTATTGTCTTTAGTTGAATTCATTTTTTTCGTTCATGAATAAAATATTTATTATTGTTTAATTATTACTAATATCGAATTGATTAATACCTAATTTAAATAATAATAATTTCTATAATATAGTAAATCGTTTTGTTATTGAAATATATATATATAGATCATTACATTTTTTAATCAGATATACTTGAGTTCAATAAAAAAATATCTAACTATGTAATAATACATTTAAATAATTTTTAAATAATATATTCACATTTAATTTCTTTGTATAATTGACCTTTTATATACAAACACCGGATTTTCCTGGATGTATAACTATAAAATATTAACTAAAAAGTAGCCGCAGTTCTTGATTTGGGGAGTACGTGGGGGGACGGAATACCTCTTCTATTTTTTATTTTTTTGAGCGTACCCCTACTAATTATTAAATCCCTTATGATATTACATGTACTTAATCATATTAGGGGGACGTTAATTTTTTTGAAAGTCTGATAGTACCCCTTCGTTTTTCTCCAAATCAAACACATTACATATTATACTAAAAAATGAATATTAAAATAAATATACATCAAATCCATAGCCATATTTTCGTAGAGTGTTAGACGATATTGACAATTATTTCGAATAACATCATTCGAATGGTCGCTTGAAGATAAAAAAAAAAAAAAATTATATTGTGGGTATATTCGGTTAAATATTTTTTTTTACCAGAGATCAACAGCAGTCGGGCAAGGTGAAGCCATGCTTGTGTCCCTGTAAAAGTCTGTTGGAAAACGTGAAGAAAATTTTGTTCGACGACAAAAAACAGAACGATTTGGTGTGTACGACTATTGCGACGGAACAATGTTGCGGCCAATCGGCATGGAAATGCCCGTGCACGAAATCGGCGCCAGCAATAGTCGAGGTCCATCGATCATCCTGCGGCCAACAGCAGTCCTCGCCCGAAACTCTGGAGAATTCCAAACGAGGGTATTTCAGCGACACCGACAAGCAATGTAGCAGCGTGTCTCAAACGGATGTGTTTACCAAGACCGACATAAATCCTGATAAATGTAATCACGTCTGTCATCACGACGATCTGCTAGAGCGGTTTTGAATGTTCCGTGCAATTTTATTATTATTATTATCATTATCATCGTCATAAATTTGCGCCATTTGTCGGAATGGAAACAATAAAAAATTACAAATAGCTCACGCGAAATTGAAATTAGCTTCGAATTAATGCGGTATCGTACGTAATCTATACAATAATAATAATAATTATTATGTAGTTCGCGTCTGGTAATTTATTATTATCCGCACACGTAATTGTGATTTATCACGGGCATATTAAATTCACAACATAACCTCTAAAATAATCATATAATTTTATATAGTAACTTTGTAAATTTTTTAACGCGGAATCCAAAGTTTTATCGACGTTATACGAACTTCCATTCTCTGCAGACTTCACATCAGCCAGTACGTTCCATAAATTCTACGCCGTCCCTGCCACCGTATATAAGGTACAGGTATAAAAACGATATCCGCGTATAAAGCGTGGGGGCGATAATACATTTTACAATCGTAGACCGTAATCGTATCGAATAATTATCGATTCTTATATGTAACCGCGTATTTGCCCCGGGTTAGTTCATTTTACGACGTTTAAAACATATTATATGAATTATTTTTATCTGCCCGTGGTTAATACCAACTACGCGGTTACGGTCGAAGATCGATTTTATTATTATATATGTGAATTGCAAGAGGTAACCAAATTACCCTTACGTGTTACGTACATATATCTATAGGTATCAATCTAAACCATTATTATTTAGGTACGCGTCGTGCGATCTTATATAAAATTATTTTTATGATAATCGACTGCCATTTTATTTGTGTTCTAATACGGCATGTGTCGTTACATACACAAGTTTTCAAGTGTTTAAAACTTTTTCAAAAGTTATTTCACTCTCCCCATAAATATATACATATGTATATTATATATACCAATCTAAAACAAATAGTTTTCTATCATTCTTGTTCTCTAGACTTCTATTATAATCTATACATAGTAAATTTAACGCTTCGAGTAAATACGATATAAAGTAATACAATGTAATATTATTATTATTTTCCGAGATTTATTATCGTTCGGAATGAATATTTGTGTCGTGTAGAATAATAATATTGTAAAACTAAATATTATTCGATTACCACAAAACCTCGAAATTATTATTTTACCTTATTAGTAAATCGTGCAATTAATATTTTCAATTTTTTTTTTTTTTTTTTTTTTATACAAAAATGTTTACAATTAATTGGCACCATAATAAATTTAATGTAATACGAATGCCTAGCAATCGATAATATAATATGTATATATTATTTTATACCTGTAGTTAAGAAATGAATAAATTATTTCGGGTCTGTATAGTTTGATAAAACGTTTATTCGGCGTACCAATCCATTTTATATATTATATATCAACGTCCGGTAATTGATTCGATCGATTTTATACGATCAAAAAGGTTAATTATTCTATTGATGCGTATAGGTAAACATTTACGCACACAATTTATTATTTATATACATAATATGCTACATAATCCAAAATTTAATTAACAATAACAGCGAACAAATTGATAATGGCGTAAAATTGATCCTGCAGTAAGGTTTAAACCGGCGTTTAGGTATTTACCCATATTATGTGATTACCTACTATAATACTTATATAGTATGGTGGTTACGCCGATGTGGCATTAAACTTAAGTGTATTTCGTTTTATATTATACACACATGATTTATCCTTTAAAAACGATTATTATTATTCTTGTTGACGGGTTTGCTTAAAAACGTGTAAAGTAGGTACTCGTATATTCGTATAATATATTTGTGCCCACGTAAAAAAAATTGTTTTGAAAATAATATTTTAAAAAGGTTGGAACGATACAGTTAAATACGTACATTATTGATCATAAAAATAAACGATTATTGGTTATACGAGTAGAACTACTTGTATATATATTATTAAAAATATTACACTTACGTGTTGTGTTTAAAGACTTTAAGAAAAATAAATTTAATTGCCTTTGCAGAAAGACGAAAAGAAAATGGCAAATGTGTAATATTGTGTACTTTTATTTTTATAAAATGTAAAAATGTGATTAAATTCGACAAAAATATAACATAATTAATTATTAATGATAACTAGGGCTGTGAATTTAATGCATTAAAAAACCTTAAAAAATGCATTAAAATTGTAAAAAAAAAAATGCAATAAAATATGCACTAAAATGCCAAAAATTTATTTTAAATGGTTTTTAATTTGATTTTTATATTTATATTATTAGGTACAGGATATTATACATTAGTACATTACATGCATAAAAAAGTGTTTATTTAATAATAATAAAAATGTTGATTAAATTTGAATATACAGCCTGTGTACAAATATAAATTGTTTTTAAACTTATGTCAATTGACAGAATTTGATTAAAAATACAGGAAAATGAACTAAAAAAAGAAAATATGACCTAAAAAATTAAAAACGTCAAAAAATGCAAAAAATGCAAAATAAAAGTTTTATATATGTATTCGTAGTTACATAATTCAAATTACTACATAATTTAAATTACCTACTTACAAAGCTACGTTTCACAATCATAAAAAAAATGCACTTTTTCTATAAATTCACAGCCCTAATGATAACACATAATATTTTAACCAGTGACGTTTATACGAATAGGTAGTTAAACATATAATAAAATTGATCGTTTTTATTTTAAATTTAAGGTAAAATATTTAAATCGGTAGGATTTAAAAATCGACAAAGTACGATGGAAAAATACTTCATTTGTTTCATTGCTATTAATTTTCATTAGAAATTTAATTTAAATTAATGTATCTATTTTTTTTTTTTTTTTTAACGTTTTAACGTATACAATTTTATAATACGTACGAGTGGATTTCATTATAAACACATTTAAAAAGTTAATTACTTTTTTACATATTTATAATTAATTAATTGTATACTTTACCCTTTTAACCGGGGACATATTATATATTATTATATTGCCTAAGAGAGATTAAACACTATAAACGCTCACCAAGTATTATGTACCAATGTTTACTCTCGTCATTAGTATATTCAAGATTACAGATATAATAATATGTTTATTGACCACTTGCAGGATTAAAATTTTTAAACCTTTTTTTCTGTATTGTATAATATGTGAATTATTTCAGAGTTCGAATATTGAGGTTAGGGCTAAAATTATAATGAAAATTGTCGTATTTTCAACTAAACTTTAATATAGTAAATTGTAAATTACTATAGAAAATCTGTAGAAACAAAAAAAAAAAACCGTGTGTCGAAAAGTCGTGTTGATTTATTACCTATATAGCTATATCGACATGAATTAAATATTTATTAATTTTATCGTGTAAAGGGAATGAAAAGAAATTTTAAAACTTATACGGAAGTATATACAATTATTATTGTCTTACACGATTTTATACGATTCACACGTGTGTCGTCGGTCGTTTGTTCGAGTGTGAATGGTACTTTTACAGATAAGAACTCCGAGTGTTGGTACTTGGTATGGATATATAATAATATATTGGCCATCGTCCAATTGTTACCACCCCATCGAACACAACCACGGTATAAACGCCATTTAGAAAACCACTAAAATCCAGACCCGTTATACCCATTTATATATTTTTTTTTTTCACGAAATTTATTTAATTTTAATTCCGCAATTAAACGAATTTATATGAATAGCAGCTCCGTATAATATATACGTTTATGGCACTGCTTTTTTTTTTTGCATATTGTACACGTTATTTTGCGTCTTATCGATTATCCACGGCGCAAAACTAAATCTGCTTACAAATTACTTAATTAAAACGAGAAATCTAATAATTTAATTATTTTTTTCTAATTTATACAAATATGATATTGTATTCTACTAAAACATTTTAAAAACACGCCGTTTATCAATTGTTAATAAAAAACTTTAAAAATTATTTAATAAATAATTTATTTTTGTAAAATTTAACATTAAACTGGTACAATATTAATATACCTAATATACGTAACCTGTGAGCATTACGAATATTATCAATATTACGTAAAATTAAATTATGTTATATTATATTATTATGAAAATAGGTTGACGACTCGGAACTCGGAATACGTTTTCGGATCAAAGGACGAGAAAAAAATAATCCGAACCACTGAATATTTTCGTGTAGTTAAATTTAACGAGATCGTTTCCGAACGATCGTCTATTGTTACGCATAAACCCAAACCATTCGCATGGTCAACGTCAGTTACCGGACAAAACGATTTTTTTTTTCTAATTTTAACTGTTGTAACTTCGTTATTTTGTACGTGACGATAATATTATTAATTATTATATGATCTGATCATTAATAATAATTGTATATTTATATGATAAATATTCAGTATTATTATTATTAAAATTATACGTAATATGTACAGGGTGTCCTAAATAACAAATTTACTCATTGTAATTCGCGTATCTCCGCGAAAAATTAATATTTTTGAATGCTTTTTTTTATTTTTTTTGTTTTTTTTAATTGTTAGTTCGGTAACAGATTAAATAATAATATCTGTATTAATTTTTTTTAAATGTAATCCTTTTTTGTAATAAAATAAAATGTGTAACTTTTCATTTTTCAAGTTTTTGTTAAATTTGAATAGGTATATTAAATAGTCAGTTTAAATAGAGTGCATTTGTATAATAATTTTGGTGGCTACATCAACTAATTCAATGAAGATAATAGATTTTTATGAATTTTTTTCATTTTCAATTACATTTCTGATGCTGTAATAACGTTATAATGTGTAATAATTAATTAGGTACCGACTTTATAATCATAGCACGTAAAATATATTTTAACCTAATCATTAATTTATTATTAGTAGTAGTAGTAGTCGTAGTTATTAGCGTTTTAAATTTTTCGATTGATTGTCTATCTCGAATTCGCCAAATTATTATTAAGGTATAACACTAATCATAATATTGATCATATAAATTTCACAATCCACGATATAAAATTAAATAATTATAAATAATGTCAGAAACATAATTTCTTCGATAAATCAAAAAAAAAAAAATCTTAAAAATCGGCATCTTCATCAAATTATAATAGGAAGACGATGCGTCAAAATTATCAAACGAACCTCTAAAAACTGACTACTTTTAAAATGTACTTAACTCAAATAAAAAAGTTATTTTTATAAGAGATCTTTTTATATTTAATAAAATTATATAGATAATATAACGGATTATAATATAATTATATTATGTTAGGATAGTTAGGTGAAAAAAAAAATAGAATTTAAAAATCTTAATTTTTCACAAAAATATAAAAAATACAGCGACTACAGACAATGATAATATTATTTTGATTATTTATAGATTTATCTTCCCCGAGTATTTCATCTTTGTTTTATTACTTATAAAGTGTATGACTATAAAATTGAAATACGTATAAACCGTAGAAGGTATACGTATATAATAAATTATATCAAAGCATTTTTACAAATGATTTTGAATAATAAAAACGTTTAAATCCAAAACGAACATTACACGAAAACGCGAGTCATAAAAATTATAATTTAATGTTATCAATAGTTTTTGTAGCCAAAAGACATCGTTCGATTTTAGTAAAACGTAAAAACGACATAAAGATTTTTTTTTATTATTGATTTTTCAGATATTTTCTCGGCAAATTCATCCCGTTTTGTCAGTTTATCGGTTTTTCTTTTTATCATAAATATAATAATTTATAAATAATACACACGTATTATTATTATTATTATTATTATTTGTGCCCAGAACACACACTAAAGTCAAAAACGATAATAATATATGATTATGTTCGCGCGGGTGCGTCTGTGCGTTTATGGAACGAGAGGGGAAAAATTACTCCCAAGCCTCCGGAGGTCGTCCCTTCGGTGCGGTCCATTGCGGAAAAAAAAGGAAGAAAAACTTTTATATTATGATTATAACATACGTATATGTGTTATACTGTATATATAATATACACATATTATCATGCATGATTTGCAACATCGGATTTTCTAGGTTTTCTTCGTCCACGTGTCAAATATATAAAATTATAAATTCGCATTTCCCGTTCGGGGACTAATCTAAATATACTCGTTAATCATAACTATTTAAAAAAAAAAATTATAATATATTTTGCACTACGGGTTATAATAATAATATTTCGGTTTTGAAATATTGAAAAATATTAGGTACGGTACAAAATATTATGTTATTTTTCAATATTTGTATACGTATAGTAACCGACGGAACGAAAAACTAACGTCCTATCAGACAATAGAAATTTATTAGGTATTTATTTATCACGCTGTTTTCACGCTATCCGCAGTTGACCGTTAAGGTCTCCACACACTGCCGCGGTGGCGGTGGCGGTGGCGGTAGCGGTGGCGGTGGCGGTAAAATGATATACACGTATTTGATACTAGACCTACACACCGGCGCGGTGAAATCGGCGGTGAATATCGCGGTACATTACCGCGGCGGAAAATTGTGTCCGGACCAATTTCACCGCCGCGGTGACAGATATATTATTATTATTATATTATATTAATATAATATCTATATGTATTTTTCCGTATATTATATTATAATTCTGCCAAAGTTTCATATAAGGTAATATACAGGGCTGGATTTGGGGGTGTGGTGGTACGCGGGGAGGGGGGGTTCCTCTTAGATTTTTTTTTAGCGTACCCCTACTATTTATTATATACATACAATGTATTTTGTATTTTTATTTAATATACAATGTATTTTGTAATAATAAACATTTAATTACAATTTGTGACTAAAAACCAATGATTTTAAATTTATAATACAATATTATATATTATATATTGTACATATGTCACCGCCACCGCCACCGCTGCGATGTGCGCGATCGTTACCGCCACCGCTACCGCCACCGCTACCGCCACCGCTACCGCTACCGCCACCGCCACCGCCACCGCGGCAGTGTGTGGAGACCTTTATTCGCATTCCTACGTTATTTGTATGATAAAACCGTTTTTTGTAAAATTATATTTTAAGTGTAAGCGCCAATAATTATACGTTTCACTCGCATAGTATATATATTATTTTTATTTTAATATTCATCGATTTTTTTTTTCAAAGTTTTAAGTTTTCATAAGTTTGATACTCTAATTACAGACGTTACCAACTAGTTGTGTTTATGTTATATCCTGCAGGAATATGATAAGGCTTCTTTTACGAACGTATAAGATCATAGGCGAAACTACGGTTCAGGCCAGTCAGGCCAGAGCCGCATTTAACGGGGGGCAAGGGGGGGCAATTGCCCCGGAGCGGCAATTTTAAGGAGATTTGAGGAGCGGCAGATTTTTAGAAAATATATGATATTATAATAATATACGTTCTCCGTTAGGAATTTCGTATTAAATTTTTGAAAATAATACAATATATTATTATATAAAAAATAATATCAATAATAATATAATCTACCAACGATTCAATAATAACTAAATGCACCACAGTTGACAGTTGTGTGCCTGTGTTATTTAAAACTTTTAATTTTCGGTGTGTGCCTTAATCACAATGAAATGCTGTCGCCTGTTGGATGTTGCGGGCAATGCAGGTTGTATGACCAAAAATAATAATCGTAAAATACGTATTTGATTAATTATTTGATAATTATTAGTAATTTTATCATCGACAGACGACAGTCGGCACAGTCTCAACGCAATTATTTCGATAGAGGATAGACCATAGACAACAGTTTTGTGTTTGTGAAATTTATGTTTACATAATTTAGAAGTCTTTTAAAATGCCTCACAAATTCTTCCCTTTTGACAACATTTCCAAATATAGAAATAGTATTGCGAATATTTTGTTGTATGGCTTCATCCAATGCAAGTGGGGAAAGATCATTTTCAGTATTAAAAAGAATAAAAAATTATTTAAGGTCTGCTTTAGTTGACGAAAAGATGTCATCACTATCCATATTAAATATAGAAGGCGATCTTTTACAACAAATTGATTGGTCGGACATAATTCATAAATTTGCAGTTTTGAAATCAAGGAAAAAATTAATATAAGTTAATAAAAATGTATTTTAATTTTTAATTATAATTCTAATTAATTATATTATAAGTATAATAAATAATGAGTTTCAAAAAAAAATTAATTATAAATTTATTGTATAGGTAGTTACTCTTTAATATTTTAAAACTAACGGAGAAACGTATTAAAATATATTACTGCTGTGTTTGTGATAGCGAAAAAAGAGAGGTGAAAATCATATGATATTTTTTAAATATATGTAGAGGCGGCAAATTTAATATTGCCCCTAGCGGCAATTTGGCTTAATGCGGCACTGAGTCAGGCCATGGCCTGACCTAATAGTAACTGTGTCTTTTGTGTCTATATATAAATATAAATTATAATATAGGTATTAGGTACTATAAATATTATAATATGTTCAAGAGAATTTTTATTTAAAATTAAAAACTTAATTTCTGCATCAAAATACGTACCACCTTCCGTTTAAATGTGTATGTACTATGTAATGCACTTTTACTCACAGAGTACCTATAGTACATATTACTTAACATCATATCAAAATATTAGAAAAATCTCTTGTCTCAATTTTTTTTGTAGCTGTTTAAAGTCGGACATTTTTAGTTTAAATGAAAATCTTAGAATCCATACGAATATTCTTCTTATTATTTCAAAATACTTTTACAATAAAAATTAATAGAAAAATCAAAAAATTTGGAAAATTTTTGAACATTTTATTGAAGAATACTGATATATATTTATGATCTTCCAAAATTTTTTTTTTTTTTTTTTTTTTAGGTGTGTAAAGTTGAAATTTTAGTAAAATTAATATTTAGTATTTATATGGATTCTTCCTATTATATTTCAATATTTTACTATAATGTTAAATAAAATTGACGAAAATTTTTATGATATGGGCATTTTGGTGACAAGTGATTTTATGAGCATTTATATTGAACTTAGAGACTTGAAAATTTTATAGGATGTTCACTGTTCATTTATGTACTATATGTGTACCTTATATATGGTCTCTATATGTGTGATAAAATATTGCATTTTAATTATTTAATAAAAAATGTCAAAATTTTAATCAATAGCTACCTACATTATCTGACTGAACTTCGCTCAGAATCGCCTTTTCAAATGCAAGGTTTATCATTATTGGATTCAAATTCTAATTAAAATTAAACACTATGATTTGCACACCTACTTGTATATCCCTGTATCAGCTCGCCTTTTTTATTTTTTCTAATTTATTATTAAATATTAAATATGTACAAAAAAATGTCATTGTCTACATTTTATGACAAAAATTAAATTTTTGTTTAAATTTTTAAGTTGTTAAAATAATTATTTTTATATTTATTATTTGGCCTAACCTAATAAAAATGTCTAGTTTCGCCTATGTATAAGATCAAATGTCAATGATAAAATTGATTGAAACAAGGGTTTTTCGATTATCTAGCCGTCATTATAATTTTCATATTTCTGGTAGTAGAAAACAGTATCAGTTTTATGAGGTATAGTTATTATAGGTAGGCTCTTGGGGCGTACTGGCGTAACTCCATCGTCATGAAAAGTGGTGCTGCAAAGTGAGTGGAGGACCCGGTAGACGAAGCGAACTATCCCTTCCACTTTAAAACTATAAACTATAGATAACAGTATTAATAAATATAAGCCGGTATGTAAATAACCTATCCTACCATTAAAGAGAGATAATAAATATGAAAATTTTAATGGCGACTAGATAACTATAAATATAAATATATAAAGTAAATAGAAGACGATATTTTGAATATAGCGCTAAATTTTAATTGCGTTAATTTCCTACAATAAATAATATTATATTCGTATTATTCCAGTGTTGCTCTGTTCTTGTCACTAAGTGCCTACTTAAACAGTACCGTGGTCACCAATAATAATAATATTATACGATGTAAAATTATTATTGTTGACATTTGATAATTAAATTATTATTTTTAATATTTATATCTATTATATTCTTATTATAATGATTCATGAGTGTTTATTTTAACGATAGTTAATATAAATAATTAGCATTGTGTTGTTGTTATTTCACTAACTTGTTTATTAAAAATGTTAGTGGGGGTTTTCTAACTATAGTTATAAAAATAAATAAAAATTAAAATTGAAATATAATGGCAACATTGACAACACTGTATAATGTCATAATTTAATAAATAATATTTTTTTGAAACCATGACGAAACTCTTCGATTAAACAAATTATTGATCCAAAATTCCAAACAGAATTAATATAATCCATCAAGAACACATTAATTTTATTATATTATAATAACCACTTAAATATTAAGTTGACGATTTTTTTTTTTATTATTATTAAATTACTACCCGTTTTTGCATTTTTTTCGTTTATACGTATTTTAATTTTTTTACCGGATATCCTATTTTTGTATACATTTGCCACCTGGTAATAACTCTTGAAGGCAATCAGAAAAAACCAACTACAACGCTAAACACGCCGTCTTATTTCCGGTCGGTTAATCGTGTTCCCTGTCTCGACGTACATCTCTCCAAGTTACTACGTTACCATGGTACACATTGGTAGACTGGTAGGTACATGCACTTAATTGTGTAGTATGTATATACGTAGGTAATTATAATACGAACATGCAGGTTACCGCGGTCGAGGGGGGGGGGGTGGATAAACGCAAAGTTTACCGGACGTTTGGGAACTGTGTGCGCGGTAATCGGGATAAATTATTATTGCCGTATCCGGAACCAGCCTTGGTATAACCGCATTCGAATAATTAATTAGTTTATTATAATATTATTATATTCTGGAAGCTCGTTTAAAGATTTTTTCGCTGCGTTAAATTGTTATAATGCGTTATCATTTTATTATTTTCAAATATAATGTTCACCAAACCCAACTTAAAGGATACCTATGTTATTTTGATAAGAAAATTCAGTTATGAAAAAAAAAATGCTCATAACGTTTAGATAAATTAATCGTGTACGCGTGTTCGCCCTTTAATTTTTACCTTGGAATATTTTATCGATAAATATAAAAATTAACTAACAACACTTATGTTTATTTGAATAGGCACTTATAGATATTTATTTACGTTTATCCACTTGCGATACGTAATAATATGTATTGAAACGTACCTATATTATTATTTATTATGAATAATTAAAATAATATTACGATGTTTATTCAATATTAATTTCCGCGTTTATAAATAAATAAATTATATTACGTTTTTCACATTATTGGACGCATAATAATTAAAAAAAAAAAAAATAATGAAGTAGGTACTTAAGTACAGATACGTTTAAAAATATAAAATTATACATTATAAATTCAAGAAATATATACATTTAAACCATAGGCTTATTCTTTCGTGACTGGGTTAATAATTATTATTATTATGATAATAAAATACCGGCAAAGTCATCAACTTCGGGGGCGTAATTATATAAAAAAAATTAAAAAAAAAAAACATCTGTTACTTTTATTTTAATTGTGCGATTAATAGCCTCAAACGTGATTGTCGTATATAAGAATGGAATATATAGTTATATATGTGTGAATTGTTCAAATTTCATTTTTTTTTTTAATTTCTCACCGTTGTCGTCAAACGAACAACGAATATTTTTACAACCGTCCTGTATACGTTTTACCACGCATTATTATTAAATCTTAATATTGAAATACTCTATAATAAATATAATAATATGATTGTTAAATGAAAAAATCGTTTATTTTTTTGTGTCCTCGTAACGGTTGTTTGGATACTTAACATATTATTTTTATCGATTTTACATACGAAATATTATATATTTTATATATCGGAACGCTTATAATGAAGTACTCATAATTGACTAGTCATTACTTTAAGTCGTGCAAAGTGCAATAAATAATTATAATTGTACCAATTAATTAATCGTTTAATGTATTAATTAAACAATTATTGTCTCTCTCTCTCTCTTTCGCTGTGATTGTAAGAGTATAATAATATACAAAACCGACGTTTAAAACACGGTCGCTCTAATAATAATATATTAATAATAATCCTTATTTATATACCGACCGTGTGTATATAAAACGTTAAAAAATGTCTCCCGTTTTATAATTTATTTGTCTTAATTACGTAGGTTCTAATACGATATCCATAGAATTAATATTTTTCTCGACACATTTAAATGTGATATTTCACCGGATTATTAATTATTATAATAATATTTTGAGCGAAGACAAAAAAAAAAAAAAAATCGATTAGTTTTACAATGTTGTGTGTCTTTTTATTTATTTTTATTTTTTTTTTTTTTTATGAACGTAGACACTTTTTCTACACGAAACAATAATCCGATTTTCACGAATAGCATATTATGTTTTCGGTTGAAAATTGGATGTAATTGGTACTTTATTTATAGGTTATATTTCGAATTTCTCAAAATTCTCCCTATGTCATAGAAAGAACTACCACAAACAAAAAAACGACAAAAAACGATTTTTTCCCGAAAACTGAAATATTTTACGATAACTAAAGAAATTTTGAACTTAGAGTCTTGAAATTTTTTTGGGTGTTCACATAGGTACTTTATATAGGTATGTGATACAATTTTGGAACCGTAATGTTAATTTTTCTACAAAATATAGAACTTTGAAGATTCCCTAGAATTCTCATTTATATGTACATACCACATACGACTATACGAGTATATTATAATGTTTGATAAAATTAGCAATTTTGGGTTTTATGGACTGAAAATTTCACTGAAGTTTATTCATATACTACAAGTCTACAACACGAAACTAAAATAATTCCAATTATCAATTTTTTTTTATAGATGTTTAAAGTTGAAATTTGAATAAAATCAATATTTAAAGTATTTAAATGATTGTTTTTATTATATTTAAATATTTAACAATAATGTTGACAAAAATTGTTGAAAATTTTATTGAAGCTCAAATATATTTTATTAAATTAAGTTCCAATTAATTGTGAATATTACATTTACGAAATTTTTTTTTGTAGCTGTTTAAAGTATAAAAAGCAAGATATATTATGTGTAAAGCGGATTATGGTAAAGTGTTGAATTTTTATTGTAATTTAAATGCAATGCGATAAATCATTACAATCAAAAAAAGATTCGTATATAATATATTCCTATATTTACGTATTATCATACATTGAATGAAAAAATTAATTAATGTAAAACTTTTATCCATATATATTATATATTATCTAATAAATTTCTCTCAAAATGTAATGATGAATGTAATGATTTACCAATGCATTCAAATTTTAATGAAAATTTAACAAGATCCTCTTTACACGTGTATGGTGTATCCCTTCCTTGCTTTAGTATTTTTTTGTTTTTTTTTTTGTCCTATATAAGTTATAGCAATATATATTTAAAGCATTTTAATAATTTTCACTAATTTAATCTTGTATTCGCTCCTAAAAAAATAATCTTGTATACCCAACATATATAGGTACCCAAGAAGTTTGGTTACGCCTATAAATATAAAAAATACGATAGAACAAAAATAAACAAAAACGTTTTTCAGTCCGTAATGTTCATATTCTATATATCATTACGAAAGCTTCATTCAACCATTTCACCACCCGCTGACCGATGTGCATTATTAATTCGATTTTGTTTTCTAACTCACCGGGTGCCAGTTGTATATATTATATAAATGGCTACTGTAATATTATATATTTTACTTTATAGAATACGCAGTTTGTAAATAATAATAATAATAATAATAATAATATAAAAACGAGCAGAATATTGAAAACCAGAGGTTAAATTAATAATAATAATATAATATTAATACGTACATTTCATAAATCGTGCCATCCGTTAGCTTTTGTTCGGAAGAAAAATTGCGAAAACCCATTATTAAGTTTGCCGTGCGCTTTATATTCGTATACAGTTTATACTATAGACCATGTTCGGAGCAGAAAACAAAGTTTGTTTTTGCGAAAATCTGTCTCTGTCTACGTTTATATTTATAATAATATTACATACCTGAACACAATATTTTATATTATAATCGGAATCATTTATAAAATGTAACGAGTTATTCGAGTATTTTCAATAATATTTGATATATTATATATTATATTATAAATATATAATTACCCCAAGAGGCTGGTGTCTTAATAAAAAATAAATTGCATTTTAAATCTATTGAATTAAAATATATATATATATATATATATATATATATATATTATGTATATAAACGGTTTCATATATTATAATAATATTAAAAAAAACAAGGGAAGTCGGTGTAAAATATTTCAACTTGTTAGAAACATGATTGGCCAAATGAAAAACACTTTTTAAATTTGAATATTATAATAATATATGCCTAGTGATTCGATCCAACAAACTATAATTTAAAAACTAAATAAATATCTATTTCTATTTAAGATAATATTTCAAACTCCTCGCACATCGTTGACAGGTAAACGAAATATAAAGACATATTAACATTAGATATTATTTCAAGAACGAATAATGAGTTCAAGCGTTATCGGATGCTTAAAGAATTTTTCATCCTGCAGTTGTCATTGTTGTCAACAAAGATCACACTACGCGGATTGAAAATGATCTAACCGCGGAGTACTGTTGTCCTAAACATAACCGACAGGAGAATGAAAAGTTGAATTGTAAGGTGAATAACGTTTGCGTTATGGGTTGTCATCGGAGTAACCGACCCCGATTCGCGACCAGGGAGAAACAGGACAGAAATAAAATAATTTCTGAGAATAGGATAGGTAGAAGACCAGAGGAACACACGTCAAATAATTATATGGAGGCAGTGGCGTATTTAGGATTTTGTCAAGGGGGGGATAAGAATTTATTAAGTGGTCACAAACTCGAATAAGATTCCCCGACCCTTGCCCAACCACCAAAGTTACCATCAGATAATGTGCCGATTAATTTTATTTACATTTATCAATCTCAATATAAATATTTTTACTGAAATTTCAACTTTAAACACCTATAAAAAAAATTGAGTCTTGAGATTTTCCTAATATTTTAGAAATTCGTTAAGACAAATATCAGTATGCTTTAATAAGATTTTCAAAAATGTTCCATATTTTTTAGCTTTTACGAATATATTAATTTTTATTGTAAAAACTAAAAGTATTAAGAAATAATAAGAAGAATATATTCGTATAGATTGGAAGATTTCCGTTTAAACTAAAAATATCAACTTTAAAAAGCTATAAAAAATTGAGACTTTGGATTTTTCTAATAATTTGATATAATGTTAACTAATATGCAATGTGTAAATATACACCAATAAAATGTTCAGACCCTAATGCCAAAAATTGCCAATTTTATCAAACATATACATAAAGACAAATTTTTTTTAAATATTTAAAGTATTTTGTAAAAAAATTAACGTAACGATTCCAAAATATTACCCTATATATATAATTTCTATATGAATACCCAATAAAATTTTGAAGTCTCTAACTTCAAAAGTGCCGGAGTGAAATATTGAAATCGAATTCGTCGAAATTTCAGTTTTCATTAAAAATGCCGTTTTTTCGTCGTTTTTTCGTCGTTTTTTCTTTCGCATAAGGTCAATCTTGAGAAATTGGAAAAATAATCTAAATAAAGTATGCAACTGTATGCAATTTTCTATTGGAAACCTATGTTATTCGTAAATATCGGAGCATTATTTCTGGTTGAAAAAGTATCTATATACATAAAAATAAGAAAAATCCGTATAAATACTTTAAATATAGATTTTACTGAAATTAAAACTTTAAACCGCTATAAAAAAAATTGAGACTAGGAATTTTTCTAATATTTTGATATCATGTTAAGTATTATGTCAGTATACTTCAGTAAAATTTTCAGTTCTTAATGGCCAAAATTACCCGAGTTATCGTGAAATATTGAAATCGAATTTGTCGAAATTTCAGTATTTGTGAAAAATGCCGTTTTTTCGTCAATTTTACGTCGTTGATTCTATCACTTAGGGTCAATTTTGAGAAATTCAAAAACCTAATCTAAATAAAGTACCACTTTCTAACCGGAAACATATGCTATTCATGAAAATCGGAACATTATTTCGGGTAGTAAAATTGTTTTCGGACATAAAAAAAAAATCACACATCGCTTCGCTCAGAATCTAAAATAGTATTTAATATTATGGCTATAATTATTTACATTTTTTACAGCCTATGGGAGGGGATTGATCTCCTTGATTCCCTCCGTAAATACGCAACTGATGGAGGGACGGACCAACCGCCTAAAGAACCAGAGGATCACGCTGATAGATGAACTCAATCGCCTGTCGTCGGGACAAGGTGGATCCCATCATATGAACAGAAAATCGCCATAGCGGGGACGTGAACCGAAGCCGGACAACGGATGGCCGAGGTCAAACAACCAGGCAGAGACACAAAACGTGTTTGATCAGTCATTATCGGCACCAAGACATACCACGAATGGATGCGTATGTAGTCAAAATTTACCAGAAAGACAACGCTCCAATAATCGTCACGTGCATATAGGACCGACTACTTACGAAGATGAGATGCCGTTCGATCAACGCGATAATATAATGCAGCCGATAAATTACAAGAGCATACTAAAGAAAAAAGAAAACTCTCGACATTTGAGCAACTATTGCAATTGCAATCGATGCAAATAACGTTGAGAAATCTCAATTATTTGTGGCTTGCGAAGGATAACATGGTTTGTTTACAACAAACATGATGTTCATTTATGTACCTACTATATGTGTGATAAATTTTTAATAAATTCCTACATTATCTGACTTCTGACATGAACTTCGCTCAGAATCGTTTTTCGAATGCAATGATTTATCGTTGCATTCAAATTTTAATCAACACTATCCATCACTTTACACCTGCATCCTTTTTTTTAACATGTTATTTTCAGGACCGTTTTTCTTCCTCTTAAACGCTCTGTCTATTCACTCCTTATATTATAAAATTATTAGTAAATAAATAAAAGTAAATAAATTATTAGTAAACACTGTGTTATTTAAATTAAAGACAATTTTTTTTTATTTATTTTAATTTTTTTGTAAAAATATTCAATTTTTAGTAGTTTTTTTTTTTATTTTATGTCATATATAATATATTTAACAAATTTTTATTTTAACTGTGTTAAATTTTATGTAAATATTTAGTTTATTTAATTAATTTTTCCTGACATTTCGCAAAGTATGAATAAAATAAAATAATATTATGGTATAGACTTTGGTAGAATAATATCATATTTAATTTATACCGTTCGTAAATTATTCGTGGGTGTACATTTTTATTTATATATACTTCAATTTAATTTGATATATTGCTATTCGTTGCATACACCGACCGCCATGATGAGACAAGCATATTATAACCTATATTAATATTACACTATAGTAGAGCAAATGATGTATACAGCGAGTAACCATGGTCCATGATATTATTATGCTTTAAAAGAACCGCGTTAATTACTCGGATTATTATTTTATTTTATTTTTCTGTATTGTATAAAATTCCCATCATTCAGTATTTAATTTAAAATATAAACGCTTTAGGCTCGTGAAAGTTTTTACTTTCGAATTCGAAGTCTCGACGGTGGTTGTTTTCGAGAACAAAATTTAATCTAACCCCTATATAATTATATATATATATTTACAGAAGAACTTAGCTGCAGTACTTACCCGATTGAAATTCAAAGACGGTATTTTCGAATATTTTATAAGTTTATAACCGTCGTCCGCAAACTGAAACTGGGTCTTTAAATAAACGTATATTATTTTATACAGAGTGAACGAACAAGATATTAGTCAAACCCTCCGGATAAAATACGTATTGATTCTACACGGGATGTTTTTGTTTTTGTTTTGTTTTGTAATTTGAAATATCTGCAACATTCTGTATGCTATATATTATATATACGAGACATGACGTAAAAAAGACGGTAATATGACCACGGTCGTAACCGTAACCACATATTTGGGCACGTGTATTATTTTTATTTCTCTGGTTTATTATTTTCCGAACACCGCGCAACGCATTATTGTTTTGTAAAAATGTTAATAACCGCAATGATGAAAATCTTTTCAACAAACGTTTGGTTCATATTAATGTCGTTTTCATTATTATTAAATACATATAATATTGGACCCTAAATTCCCGTAAATAATACGGACAAAATTACAATTTTTATCCATCAAATTTGGAGTCGTATGGCTGTTAGAACTTGGAACTAGAAGTTAAGGTCACATTATTTCACATAAGGGTAATTTTTATTTTAAATTGTTTTTTTCATGAAAATATAGTCCCAACTATCGTTTTACTATTATATATATTTATATTTTAACATTCGGGTGAGAAATGCAAACTTCATTTTTATTCGATTTATTCCGAACAATATTGAAATCGCGTTCAATATGAAAACCTATAGGTAGGTACAGAAATTTCTGCTCTGATGCGAAGACCTATTATAATTATTATTTATAACTCCTAACGAAAACATGTGATTAGGGATCTAATTTAATTTTTTTATCAATTTATGTTAATATTTTTTGGATGCAAGTATAATATTTATAGTCACCGAAGAAAAAGGATATTATGCATTCGGAAAAATAAGTATTTTCGCTCCTGGTAGTGGGTATACTGGTATATACCGTATTATAATATGGTAGGTATATGTGGTAGGTATATGTGGTAGTAGTAGCATGGAAGAAGAGGGAAGCGCCAGAAAAATAGTGCATAGTTATTGCAGATGGACGACTATTTATTTATTTTTATTTATAGACGTATAAGGCGACGGCAGGAAGTCGGGAAATGAGACTCGACACGATTCGATTATAGACGAGAACTGCGCATAATTTATTTTTCATAATACGTGTGTACGTTCGTTTAAAAGAATAAAAATAAATAAATATTACGTCTACGCAGAAAAAAATAATATCGGACATCCGATAACGTTTGATACTTTGATCAGACTCGATTATTCTAAACGAAATATTAGTTAAAAAATTATTTTACCAAAATTACTTATTACGAAATTGAATTTTTCACGGTAAAGTGTTTTATATTATCTTTTATCTTTCGGTCGGCGCGCTCGTTTTCTGCTCGTATAATATTATCGAAACGTTAAAATAATAATATTAAATTGGAAATGACTTTCGAGTTTTGACGACACCGCGTTTTCAAAAAATAATAATATTATATACAAAATATATACCGTTCGCGACGTGCGTTGGTTTAAATTTGTAAAACGTTCGAAATTCAATTAGGAGTTACCGCGACCTCGGTGTTATTTTGGCAATTTTAAACGTGACCGTAGTAGTTGTTGTTATTATTATTATAATTATTAATTACGCCGAGTTCAGCCGTTATTTATTTTATTTTAATTTGTTTACCTCTGTATTTATCGCGGTTAAACAACGTCTACATATAAAATAATAATATTATGTACAGCGTATTTGAATGCTGGAACGTGTTTCGTCGAAATCAATTTTAAAAAAAACATCTATAATATTCCTCCCGATAAAAAATATTTTATTTTATTATGGTCTTATTATACTTGTATATGATATATTATATTTTATAACAAAAAAATTAGTTGTTCTCTGATATCTATTATCTATTTTCTATTCAATGAAATAAATATAAATAGGTATAATATGTAAATTATTATAGTTTACACCATTCGCAGGTTATAATTTGAATGAAAAACAAAGAAGAGATGATACTGCTGTAAAAGAGACACAGGATGTTAAAAGGATAATGTTCTATTATGATTATGTTCTATATTTTCTCAAATAATTAACATAACCGTTCTAAAATTTTATCACGTATATATAGTATCTATTTTAACTTCCAATAAAATTTTCAAGTCTCTTAGTTCAATATTGTTTGAGTTATCGAAAAATACTTAAATTGATTTCGTCAAAGTGTACCTATTTGTCAAGTTTTGTTCGATTTTCCTATCGCATAGGCTCAATTTTGTGAAATTCGAAAAAAATAAAGTAAGTACCTACCAACTACATGTACTTTTCTACGGAAAACATTTGTTATTCTTCGTGAAAATCACAGCATTATTTCAGATCAAAAACGTGTTTACATACCTACATAAAATAAAAAGACGCACATCGTTGTAAAATCAATATACATTTTTCCCTTCGTTCATAATCTATATTATTATTGTAGTACATACCCAACAGAAATAGCTGTTTCTTTGATAAAACCTACGTTTTATGTTATCTGTAATATTCGTACTAGAAAATAAATTATTTAAAATAAAATTAGGCAAAAAATAAAAAGTTAGGTTAGGGCATATAAACTATTAATTTATTTTCTCATCCGTCACAATAATAATAATAATGATCATACAACTTTTCGCTACAATATTATATCGTATATATTATAATTTACATAAATACATATACCTATAATATATTTAGTAAAGTATATCGCAGCACAAATTATATCCATTATGTGGAGACGGACGTTAATTAATGACGTAGCTACAGCGAATTATAACACGCTGTGACCGGTGGGTCGGGAAAATTCGTAGGCAACTATATACATTTATTTATATTACGCGTGCCTCACTAAAAAGTTGCCTCGACTAATTAATTATCGAAATCAGTTTTTGCGCGAACGTTCGAAATACGTAAATATAGTATAATAATACACGAGGCATGTCAGAAACTTCTATATAGTCTCCATTGACGGCGATATGATTTATTTCTATATTATGAATATAAAAAAAAAAAAACAAAGAAGAGCTGATACTGTTGTGGAAGGAATACAGCAGGTCTAAAGTGAATAGCGTTTCAATTTCGATTAAAATTTGAGAATGCAATGATAAATCGTTAAATTCGAAAAATGATTCTGAGCAAAGTACTGTCAGATTTGAGTATTTAGGCGACTTATTTAGGCGTTTTATGGGCATATCTTATTATATTGAATATAAAGACTGTATATGATTTGATTAAAATTTTTACAATTAATACATTATATTACGAGTATCTGATGAACTTCGCTCAAAATCGATTTTCGATTAAAATATTGCATTAAAATTTTGATCAGAATTCAACACTATATCCTCTTTACACCCGTGTCCCTTGCACAGCAGTATCAGCTATTCTTTTTAAACATATAAGCTTTAAGTTAAAATATATTCGTTGCATGTTTTTAATCCTTTAAATTGCTACAAAAAAAAAAAAAAAAATATTTACAATTATTTGGAACTGAGTAATATTTTATTAACATTATTATATTATAATATTTATAATATTGAATTATAATAAGAATCCATATAAATACCTTAAATATCGATTTTATTAAAATTTAAACTTTGAACACCTATAAAAAAAAAATTGATACTTGAGATTAGCGATTTTCGCAATGTAAAAGTTATACAAAAGACAAAACAAATACTTACACGATAAGAAATGAGTAGTGACATAACAATGTCATATTAACATGTCATGTTGTTTTATAATTTCTAATAATAATTGGACCTAATACTGGTATTCTATACTGTTGTCCCAAAATAGTTACACAGACCATATCTACTTATTTATTTTTATATTGCCGAACATTAATGAAATATTTAAATTAGAGTGTATTAATTATGTATTTTCATATATAATTATATATAGTGTTCTAAATTATAATATACTTATAGTAAACTATTGGACTGTTTGAGGTTAATATAAAATGTATTTTTTATTCAAATATAAATTAAAAATTAAATCGTTTTGTCTTATCAGTTATGATATTTTGTAAACGTTGTCATGTAAGTATAATAATATGTCCGGTCAATATCTATACCAGTTAGTATAATTATATAGTATATAGTTACCTTATACAATAAATCGGGTAATCGGTTATTATATCTAGTGTTACATAATAATACCCATAATATAAAATATGTGATATTATAGTTGGGGCGTTCGTAACCAACGAATAATACGCGTAAATCCGCAAAGAACAAAACGTCATTATAAATATTGTATTGCCGCGTTATGAAAATAAATTATAATAAAATATAATATACATGTGTTTAACATCGTTAAATGTGTTGAAATTTTACTTTGCTTTGAAGGAATCCAAAATACGTTTTTTTTTTTTATTATTTATTTATTTTAAAAACCCCGGTTTAATTAAAATTTTAATTAAATTTGAATATTAAACCAATTTTGTGTTCGAGTGGAGATTTCTTTCATCATTTTTAGAGTGTATATACCATACTTATCCCTTATACGATATAAAAGGCCGCTTTTGAAGCCGTTCGAAATTTATACGCGTTGTGCACATAAAATAAAGTCGTATGTAGTGTTTTAGATGAAAATCGATAACGCGTATAACACTGTTTACACACAATGAAATATTCTGAAACGTGTTATTGCAAAAATTGTGAATTTGAGTAAATAAGAAAATATTGTATGCAAAATTGTTAATATTTATTCTATAATAGATATTAAAATATAAATAAAGATCATAATAATTAAAATAAAATGGATTGACAAAAATGATAATCACGTACAAATATAATAATTAAATAATTTTCGATTAAATCAAAGTTTAGAAACTCGTATCTTACTTGAATAATTTATATTTTTACGTGTTTTTGTCAACTTTTTACAATGTAGATAATCAGAGCTAAACGGTGGGGGGGAGGGGACATCGTTAGCATTAAGTGCTCGATTATTTTAGATTCTGAGCGAAGCGAAGAATGTATTGGTTTTAC
>JAIUCT010000016.1:272260-289900 GCA_021307375.1 Tetraneura akinire
GGTATGTTTTCGGTAGCAAAGTGGACGTACTTGGTACTTTACTTAGGTCATTTTTTGAATTTCTCAAAATTGACGCTATGCGGTAGAAAAAACGGCGAAAAAATGACGAAAAAACTGCATTTTTCGCGAAAAATGAAATTTCGACGAATTCGATTTCTATATTTCACGATAACTCAGGCAATTTTTAAGATAGAGACCTGAAATTTTTTTTGGATGTTCACATAGCTACTATATATATGTGGTACAATTTTGGAACCGTTACATTAATTTTTCTCCAAAATATAGGACTTTGAATATTTCGTAAAATTCACGTTTTTACGTATATAATGTGTGATAAAATTGTCAATTTTGGGTATTTTAGTCTGAAAATTTTACTGAAGTATACTTACATATTACTTAACATCATACTAAAATATTATAAAAATCCATTGTCAAAATTTTTTTTTATAGCCGTTTTAAGTTGATATTTTTAGGAAAACGAAAATCTTAGAATCCATACATATAAATAAATATTCTGAAAACACTTTTACTACCCGAAATAATGCTTCGATTTTCACGAATAGAGAGTTTCAGATGTAAAAGTGGATGTAGATGGTACTTTATTTAGGTCATTTTTCGAATTTCTCAAAATTGACTATAAGCGGTAGAAAAAACTTCGAAAAAATGACGAAAAAACGGCATTTTTGACGAAAAATGAAATTTTGACGAATTCAATTTCTACATTTCACGATAACTCAGGCAATTTTTAAGTTAGAGACTTGAAAATTTTTTTGGGTGTTCACATAGCTATTATATATATGTGGTAAAATTTGGGAACCGTTTTTTAAATTTTTTTACTAAATATAGGACTTCGAATATTTCGTAAATTTATCGTTTTTACGTATATAATGTTTGATAAAATTGGTAATTTTTGGTATTAGGGTCTGAAAATTTTACTGAAGTATACTTACATATTACTTAACATCATACTAAAATATTAGAAAAATCCCTAATCTCAATTTTTTTTTATAGCTGTTTTAAATTGATATTTTTAGTTCAAACGAAAATTATAATCTGACTGAACTTCGCTCAGAATCGTTTTTTCGAATGCAATGGTTTATCATTGCATTCAAATTCTAAGTAAAATTAAACGCTATGATCCGCACACCTGTATCCTGTGCGGCAGGAGTATCAGCTCATTTTTTTTATTTGTAACTTTCGTTTGAAAATCATATTATTATCAATAATAATTTATTATTTTTAACCGATTATCTAATAAAGAATAATTTAATTTGCATATTTACGAATTTTTTTTTTAAATGATACGCTTTAAATACAGTTAAAATTATTTCCATTAGTGTTTTCGCAAAATACGTCAATTTAATAGATTTTATTCGATATTCAAACAGGATTTTGTATTAGTAAGTACCTATGTAGTTTATTTGAGCGTGAATTTATATAATTATAAATAACAATTTGTTTGTCAATACGTTTCGATAAAATGCATCAAAAAATAAATAATAAATAACAAACGTCGCGGATACATAGGGGAAAAAATTGAAACAAAATCAAACGTGTGTGGGGTGAGGTATACGCATAATAATACAGGCGAAAATACGCGTTTAATACTTTAATGTTTATAAAATGTATAAAATTTTGTTTAATTATATTTTATAGTTTCGTTTAGTTAAAATTTCCAAATAAATTAACGAAAAATATAGATTTAAACGATCGTTTCGTACTCTAATATATTATATTTTATATGATTGCGTAAAGTAACTCCACGCGTAATTTTAAAAATATTTTCGTACCTGTATATTTCAAAGAACATAATATTATATAAAACTGAAGATATCAAAGTTAAGGTAACGCGTACGAGCATTACGGTTTGAAATTTTTTCATAAATATTAAATAATCCATTTCGAAATTAAAAGAAATCCCCTTCTAGAATAATAATAATAATAGTGTACCTATATAAATAAAGTAATACGGTAATGGTATAAAATGTATTCGAAGAATTGTGTTTTAAAATTGTTGGAAATATTACACGATCGTATTATATGTATTATAACGTATAATATAATATACGTATTAATGTATTAAGTATATTATACTCACTATCTACTGTTTCGTTCCTACAAAAAATATACTAAATGAATAAAATCTCGTTTTTAACAAACGATTATTATGAACATAAATAATATAAGACTTACGTTTTGTTATTTATCACGTTTTCCAAGAATAACATATAATATTATATAATTTTATAGCGCCAGCAAAAAAAAAAATTATTTATTTATTTTTTTTAATTTTTCATTATGAAAAAAACACTTTTATTTTTATATAAATATATTTATGATATTATTGTTTTTTTAAATATTTCTTGTTTCCTTTTTTACAAAACTAAAATGTTTCGCATGCATTGTATAAATAGTATACAAAAAATTATGTATATAATATATTATATTATACGTATATTATGTCGCATCCACTTGGTGAAATCGTTAATTTAATAATAAATAATTAATATTATATTAATTTACTTTATCGCGGCATATTTGCATTTATACCCACTTTTGATCATTTTATATAAAATAATTTCTGTTGCACGTAAAATGGTCTTAAAATGTATAATATAATTAGAAATAATTACACAAAATTATGGTTTCCATTTCATGAAATGGATATCAAGTTCGTGAAATGATGATTTCACCAAGTGGATGCGATATATAATAGTATATGTTCATAAAAAACAACCACTAGAGGAATTTTACCTCCTATTTGAATATTTTAAAATTGAGATGTATTTTTATAAAAATATTTTATCGAACGGGGTAAATATTATATATGGAGATATTTTGATTCGAAGATTTTTTGAAAAATGTTTACAAATGTAGTTTGAAACGGATAGGATAGGATATAGGAGGAGTTAAATTTCACTATAATGATAACCTAACAGGAAAGTCGGGAAAGGGTTGAAATATATATTTTTCTTGTTTAATACGTCTATGTAATATTTATGTCCATAATGTCATAATGTGACAAAGATAAATTTTAATTTTTTAATTTGGCAAATAAAAAAAAAACCAGAGTGTCGACGGTTTCTTTGAGTGTAGTGTAATGTGTAATGTGTAAACATGGATTTCCAAATACTATATATTATTAATAATTATAATTAGTTATAATAATAAAGTAATATAGTATTTAATAATTAATTATTATATGATTATTAATATTAAGTTTTGTATAAAATAAATGGTATTGAGAACAATGACCAATAACCTGGACTATTTTTTTCTAAAAAGGAAATAACTTATGGTTAATATATTGTGTGTTATGTCGCAGGTACATACCAACATTTTTTTTGAACCTTTAATAAAATATATCACGGAAATATTATCGAACGAATACAAATCAATCGATATTCGATATTAATAATATTATTTATTCTTGTTTATATAGCCGTACGTTACAGTTAAAACTTTACAAAATTTATACGTGCACGCATAATACAACATATTGATATTATACCTATACTTCAAATATTGTAAAAGTACTTGTTTTAAACTTGTTTACAGAAATTTATCCCGTGAAAATAATAAAATATACGCATTAAGTTTAGTGAAGTTTTAGTGAATATTATGTTTCTTCTTAAAATATGATAGGTACATCGCCGTTTAGACGTAATATCGAAAATCAAAATCAAAATTACGTTTTTTTACACGTTTAATTTTTTGTTTTACCCGTTCGAAACTTTACCATTTCTCTCGGGTCAAACAACGACGATTCGTAACGTAATATTTTGTGCATTTATAATTAATTGCATATTTTATACGTGTCTAAAAACAATTGAAACATGTAATTACTAATATTATTATATATTATACTTTGTAGCAGTGACGTGACGAACTATGAATTTTCTAGAGGCAAGCGACAAATTTCTTATAAAATAGGTGATTTTTTATATAAATTTAGTATAGATTATTCTTATGATTAACATTATACTATCATATTCTTAATTTTAACACACCAGATTACAACTTAAATCCAGGGACCCACCCACCACCTCAAAAAATTCAGAAGCAATTGCCTCTTAAACATCCCATTCGCCACGCCACTGCTTTGTAAGTTTATATATAATATTATATAGTCAGAAAACGAAATGACTAATAATTATTATATTATAAATATATTATAAAATACCATCCGATTTCATTCATGGTCAAAATGATTGATTTACGTAAAACAATTCGTGGGAATAAAATGCGTAAGAAACATATTTTATTTACATAATCATTATTCAATTTGAAATATAAATTCAATGATACGTTTTTTAACAAATTTATTACGGATGATATGATTTCGATACTTTTTTTTTTTATTTTTATTGTCATCGTTCGGATTGGTTGTATTTAAATATTATATCTTCGTGTAAAAATTGAACGTATAACACGAGAAAATCGATAAATATCGGATGGGAATAAAAATAATACTCGTTCAGTTGTATAGGTTTTGTATGAAATATAAACAAATAAATTCAATTTACATAAAATAATATAATGCAATAACTATAAATAAATAATAATAAATTAAAAATAAAATTGCGTATTTATATTTTGTCTCGGGTTTTATTTACTATAGCAATATAACAACGGATAATATTAATAACATACATTTGAAAAAAAAATCATACGAATAAAATAATGGTTTATGTAAAGGTTTTTGCCCGTTGCACCGAACGGTCGGTATAATAATCTCATTCGTTTTTCTGGTCATTTAAATATATATTACTTCGAACGATTTCGGATTTTCCTATATATATATATATGATTCCCATATCGTTCGTTTTTATATTTTACAAATGATTGGAAATTGATATTTTATTTTAAAAATATAATAAATTACAAACTCTCAAATTGCGTACAAACGGAGGAAATAAATTAAATCAATAAAATATATACGTAGTATATTTATAGTAGTTTATAATATTTAGAAAAAAAAACTATGTAAAATATTTTACAATAAAATACAAAATAAATATAGTTATTATTTATGTGATTAACACATTTTTTTTTTTTTTTTAAATGGCGTATATTATGTATTGCTTTTCAAAGTTTATTGATGTCAGGGCTCAGGGTATTAAAGTGCCAAGGTTAGGTATAAAACTATAAAGTTAGGTTAGGTTAAACAGAGAACACGTGAAGGCAAGCTACTCCAAGAACTCTTGGGTCATGAATGTTTTCCTTTGTAACAAGTTCGGCCAGGCGTAAAACGATGATTGTATACGTTACATATTCATATATACCTTTTTCATTTGTGACGCAACGTAGTTTGCACAACGATAATTTATTAGTTTAGTATAAAATATTGTCTTAGGTATAAGGTATACGTATCTAAACACCACGTAGTAATAAATATTCCATTATAATTATATATTGCACTTATATTTACATTAAAAGGAGACTACAAACGACTAAGAACTTTGTTATGTAAATATAATATGCAATATCTTTGAATACATACTTATTGGAATTTTGAATCTGTGTTGAAAATTTAAATTTAACATTTAAAAATTTTTTTTCTTGTTTACAATTTAGTGAGAGTATTTTCATATAAAAGCCATAATATATTATTTTATACTATATTCATCCACTCGCACATGTGGAAATATTGCGTTATATAGGTACTATTGGACTTTAAATATTTAATATCTACGAAGAATAAAAAGGCAGACAATATAATTCTTTGCGTTATATTATGAAAATACCTAATAATTATTAATACCTAATTATTATCAAATAATATTATAAAATAATATTTATCAAACAATATAGAGATAAAAAAAATGAGAATTTTAGGTAATATTCAAAGTTCTATATTTTCTCAATAAATTTATCATGTATTCATATATAATATAATATACACTACACATTACTCGTAGGTATTACCTATATGAACACCCAGAAAAAATTTCAAGTCTCTAAGTTCAATATTGCCCGAGTAAAATATTAAAATTGTATATAATATGTACAAATTTCCTGTTTAAACGAAAAACTTCCGTCGGGTTGATTGATTAGACGCCAGACGGATGTGGTGGTGGGATATTATGAATGTGTACCGTGACCGTTTACACAAAATAATATATAATAATTTATCATGTTATTTGACGTTTGCCGGGCGGAGCTGGAGCTTAAACGATCTTTTTTAGTGCCACGAATTTTACGGTTAAATTGTCCGAATTATTAGTCATTAAAAAACAAAATCGCCAGAAATGTATAATACTTGATGTTTTTTGCTCCCGAAGTCCCAAACCATTCTGTTCTTGTCATTAGTGAAACATCCATCTGCCACTCACATCACCCTTCTACGTATTGCTTTTTACGCAAGACGTCGATTCTTGTCGACGGAATATGTTATAAATTGGAAGTACCTAGGTATATACGTATTGTTATAAGTTATAACGTATGAAATTATAAAATTAAAATCGAACGATTAAATCCCAGGTTCAATATTTCAATATTTGAATTACAAATTCGAAATAATCAATTGCTAATTTTTATATAGCTCATTTTATTTCGTTATTTCACAACCAAATAATTATCTTATCTAGACATCTGTATTATATTAATTTATAATTATTGTAAAAGGTATTAAAATTTTAATTTAAGTGCTATGCAAATTATATTTCTTAAAATTATTTAAAATACGTTTTTAACTACTTTTATACGAATAATGTTTAAAAGACTATAATGCATTTGCATAATGTGTAATGTTAATGTATTATTTCAACAAAAAATTTGATAATGATTTTTACATAAGACTATGGCAATCACTTTTTAACTTTTAAATTCGGTAAAAAGACGCAAAAAAAAAAATATATATGAAATGTGTGCAATCATAGTATTTTATATAAAAATTAAAAATTATTTTTACTTTCCAACGTCAATTTTGGTACCTATTTTTAAAAATCAAAAATACTACCTATTCAAATATTAAATTAATTAAACCGACATTTAATTAAAAGTTACTCGTTATAATTTACTGTAGTGGTTATACGAGTATGTATATTACGAGAAAAAAAAATTAAATTAAAAAGTTATAATTAACTTCGCACTTTACCTTTTGAACTCGTTAATGTCCATAATAATACAATCAATAATGAATTTTTGTTTGAATATCTAACGATAACAATATTAGCAATCAATCACCAAACATCGAAAGCAGTGATTTTAATTTTTAGTTAATTTTCTATCACAATTTGAAAATATCGATATGATTGAAGTATTTCAAAAGAACGATAATATCGTGAGCAGATTTAATTATAAAGCCTTGAAAATTACTTTTGTTGATGTACTTATTATAGGTTAGGTTAGGTCTAACCGTTGAAGTACTGCAGATAAACGATCAAATATATGGTAGTAAAATTAATTTTTCATTTTAAACGTACCTACAATAAAAAATATGTAGAACGAAATAAACAAATTATCGTTTGGTTATTCAATAATATATAGTGACAATTTAATGTACAGTGGTTGTCAATAAAATTTCGATTTTCCGCACCATTCGCTATTTGGATTGTGAATTATTTATTACATAATATTATAACCGATCGTTTGTTCATATAAAGTCTGTTTTAGAAATAATATAATAATAATGTACCTATGTTTAAAATTAAATTAAATCGATGTAACGCGATAGACCTCTTATAAATTGAAATCGTATGTATAAAGATAAACTGATAAAACTATCATATTACATTTATATAATATAAACAGCATGATAATTATATAGGATGAACAGAAGTTTGTGTTATAATCTATTGTTAGCATATAAACATTTTATATTATAATAAATCTATAATAAAATTTTAAATTTAAATTTAAAATTCAAAAACCCCTAAAATAACCTAAAGAATGAGAAATATAACCTTAAATTTAAAAATTGTCAAAAAATGCAAAATAAAATTTCTTATTCTAATTTAAAAATATCTAAAACATATTTCTAACAAAACGAGCATCATACAGAAAGCGTCAGAAAAAAATGCAAAGTGCATCGAAATCCCAGCCCTAATCCCCTAGTTATAATATATCTATATGAAATTCGTTATTTTTTTGGAACACACAGTTTTGATCATTCTGCATATATATATATTATATTAATAATTTCAATGTTTAGCGTATGATGTATGTTTATGGTAAAACAAATAAAACGAAAATACAATAATAATTTAATTATTTTATAAAAATGTAAATAAACTGTTTAATACGTCGTAATTTAGCTCGTATCGATTAGAATATTAGATCAAGCTAAAATATTTGTTCATATAATATCCTTAATGATTTCCTTCGAGATTAGAGCTAAGCAATTAATGTAAGCCCTTTATCTCGGTAATAAATTAAAACGTCGTTATTAATCGTGACTATAAAATATGAATCGCGTTTAATTCAAACACATTTTGGACGTCTCATTTAGAACTATACTACTATACATTATAATAATGAGAGCCGAGTGACAGTTTTTGAATAATTTTTCGAAAAATCAAAGGGCTAAAACGTGACAATTATAATATAGATTATTAATTCGCATTTGTATTTATATTTATGTCGATGCCAAATTCGTGTGATGAAATAATAAATTTTGTTGCGTTCCCGAGGAGCTCTTAAAATATCGAACCAAGTCCAATAGCTACTCGTGTAAAATTTCAAATTTGTCATAATATTCATAAATATATTAACAAGGTACTTAGTTAATAATTATTATTATAACTTCTATTATTATTTTTTTAGAATTAGAGAAATAACTAAAATATTATTTTAAATTAATTAGTTGGGATATTCATAACATTTATACCTATATGTACCTATTATTCTATTAATATAGTACAATAACATTATTGTGGATAACGTAAAATTTAATATTTTATCTTTTTTCGTCAACATGTCGAATACTCAAATCATTACACAAAAAATATATTATCCAAGGACAAAAATAAATAGGTATGATAAAATGACAAATATATAATATTATAATATTTTGTACTTTTTCGATTTCGATATGATGTGACACAATCTTCCACGATTATTATTACAAAATAGGTACCTATAATGTTTATTAGAGATATCCACCGAGCCACGACGTTGTGTAATAAATTCTATATAATTTTGGGTTTTTAACTATTTAAATTTTCATTGCCCTATATAACAATAATAATAATTACTATATTAAAATATATTTTATCATTATGTTATCGAAACTGCCTATTTAATATTTAATTGTTATCTTTATTATTAATTATTATATTACGCTAAGAACAATACAATAAAAAGTAAAAAAATTCCTTTATGGTGGGGTAATGCATTAACATAAAATAATAATAATATACATTGATGAGTAATCTAGATTTTACTGTTAGATCACACAGAACAATACAGTGTGACTTTTTACGTTATATTTTGTAGGATCGACGTATGACCATAACGTATTATCAACAATAAAATAAACGTTCTTCTCGGGATCGAATAAATAATGGAGTAAAACGCATGGTTTTCTCTAACAAGGGATAATAATAATCCATCACATTGTGGTTTTTACGAGAATGTAAAATTAAATATTTAATTATGGAAATATTTTCATATATGTATAACATTGCAGACGGATGGCAACGATATGCAATCTGTATTCGCTATATAAGTTTATAAAATTAATATAATAAAATGAATCCTCGCATCGCGGTATGTACAGGTATAGTAGGTATGTGCGGTATAAACCGCTATTCCGTATACTGACTGACTATTATATACGGTGTTGTATATTATTCTCGAGACAGTGCAGGGAAGTTTTGAAAAATCGTTCGGATCAAACACGGACGAAGGTCGTAATAAATCGTTAACGGTTCGTCGACGGCCGTCGGGGTTTGTTATACAGTTTCTTACTCCAGCAACTTTCACTGATTCGCGTGCGGTACGAACTTCCGAGATCATGCGACGTGGCAAGAAGCAAGGGTTACCGGAAGGTCAGAAGTTTTCATTGTCATCCGGTATACGCACCAACCCATTCCTTCACGAATCGTTTCCGCACCTTTTGTGGCTATAGAACACGCACAAACACTGTATACAATATTATATTTATATATATATTATTAATTATTATTATAGTTTCTCGGTAGGAAACAGATAAATATAGTTATGCAGGTCCAATGAACGCGAGGGAAATTTGGCATGCAACATTGCGGATGATTGTATACGTACATTTTATACCGCGGTTATTGCTCGCCATCTCACCGACTATATAATATAATATATCAGGGTCTAAAATTGTGTGTATTACCATTACGACACTCTTAGTGCAGTACGAATAATAAAATGTGTAGTACGAAATTTTAAATTGTGTAGTTGATTATGGTCTTATTTTTTTCATTTTTGCATTATAAATAGATAGTATAAGTACCTTTATTTGAAGAAGCCAAGTTACTAGATAAATAATCAAAATAATTTTTTTTTTTAGAATTTAAAGTGTATTCTTAATAAATCGCTTCGCTCAGAATCTAAAATATATAATATTATATTATACTATTTTACTATAAATTAGTGTAGTACGAAAATTTTTAAATTTTAGGCCCTGTAATATAGGTATTAACATCATAAAAAAACGTTGTAAACTTAATAAATAAGTACAATATTTAAATATATATTAATATTTTATTTAGATTTTTTTTTTTTTTTTTTGCAGATTTATTATTCATTTGTACGCTCGTTTATTTAATATATATATTATTTAATATTTTTTTTTACTAAATATCTATTATTAACGATCCGTGTGACCGCGTGTCTGACGCTGAATAATATAATATACCTACTCTCCGCGGTATAATTTATAAATGCAATTTTTCAAAGTAAGCAATTAGTGTCACGAAATTAAATATGATGATCGTGGAAAAACACATATATATATATTTTAAATTAAAGCATCAACAACTAAAGTTATTATTAGCCTTTAAGATACAATTTTTAACAGTTAATTATATTAATTATAATATTTATTTTATTAAGCAAGATTATAATTTTTGTGCTGTTTTCTTCATTTGGCTTCTTCGTAATTTTAATATTATATCTAAGTGCAGATATATTATATTAAAATTCTCGTGCATAAAACGTCACGTGTTTCGATCGAGTCCAAACGATCGAGTCACAGAGTCCAGAGTAAAATATAAAATTTATAATATTCTTATCTCGCAATATTTCCCATTAGATCAGAGATAAAACGTCATGTTGTCGAGTTGAATTAGCACACTGTTAATAATAATTGGACCGTACGCAACAAATACAATATCGTTTGTTTTGTCATATTATATTATATTAGGTACGTATAATTCGTATTTCAACATGAACGCGAAAAAAAATGTGTTTGATAATTTGCATATGCATATCATACTCTTAATATATACGTAGTCTTTGGAAAAGAGCTGAAAAACAATTTTAAAGGATATTTTTTGAATTCATTTTATCTTGTTCCAAAGAAACCAGATAACGACTGTATTTTCGAAGTTTATATTAGTATGGTACACAGAACGAAATCGCATTAGTCAAATCAATAAATTAATTTTGTCAATTTTTGATAAAAAGATATATATTAAATTAATTATACTATCAATTATTTAACAATATATATAATTGAATATAATTATAAATAATAATAAATATAATTCCGGTATAATACATCCGTTGACATAGGCCAGTGTTTCCCAAAGGGTGTGCCGCGAAACTTGAACTTTTTATCACAAAAAAATCAAAAAATGATTTTTTCCAAAATATTTAAATATCATTAATACAAAAATGAACTTTAAGCATAATAATTCAATTCTAGCACCAGAAGTAGATTGTGTACTAGATTTGATGGTTTCAGTAACTGTCTTTTTTTCTCTCTTATTCTCGCCATTATTTTCATCTTAATCGTCAAGCTTTCTTTTTATATTTAAAAACTTATCCATATTTATTATATAACGAACGTCGCATAAAAATTCAATAAAATTATGGCTTGTCGTGTTGTGGTTTGAACGTAACTATTTCGTACGACCGAACGAATTATCATTTAATATTGAAAGTATAAAAATGTATAATACACAAAAGAGTTATGTGATATATCATATATATTATATAATAATACATCATTATATCCGTATTATTCGATAAGTAGATAATAATATTTATCCAAAGTGTGTCGTGACTTAAAATAACTAATAATATTGTGCCGCGATGGGAAAAAGTTTGGGAACCGCTGACATAGGCGGAACCAGGATTCAATATTAAGTGTGCCAATAAATGATCACGAAAGATGTTAAAGGCATGGAGTTACTAGACTCATTCCTTTAGAAATATACAAATAATACAATTTTAAGTTTTAAAACAATTTAAATTTAAAAAAACTTCTAAAAATTACAAGTTAAAATAATTATAATTTATAAGTATAATACTGTGTAAATAAACAAACACTTTTATTTAATTTAAAATCTATAAATTTGTCATTGTCCGTTGTACTCGTATATATAAAATACGAGTAAACGTATTTTCTTCAGGTCCACAATTCTCGCGCGGTTATGCGTATACACTCAGACTTATTTCCGTTTAGTTTCCGTTGTATAATAAAAGGCGTATATATTACCTTTTTAAAAGTTTTAAATACAGCACTATACGAGATATCCTTATAATTTAGATATTATAATTATTTATTATTATTTTTTTTTTTTAACTACACTATACTTATACATGTTTCCTATATAATATGCGTATAACCGGATCCCGGATGAAAAATTTCGAATAGGTATCTAATAATATTATTAAAAATTGTGTGTTAATTTCATAAACGAATTAATTAATTTTTAACGCGAAGCGCATTAGATTCTGTTCAAAGAGAATAACTCGCGATGGTTATACTTTTGAACTTTTCTTATATTGGTATTTTTTATGAAAATATTATTTGGATATAGTTGTATATAATATAAACAATCCGATTATCACTATGGTGAAGTGATTTTTCTTGTACAAATATGCATAATATTGATAATGCCGATTGGTAATGTACGAGCAGTGGCGTAACCAGAAATGTGCGAAGTAGGGGGCTTATTAGATAAATATTCATATACATATGCATTTTTACACGCTTACAATACACCATTACCATAATATAAAGTCAAGGGGGGTTGAAACCTTTAACCCCCTCTCTGGTTACGACTCTGTGATTCGACGTATTTCTCGGTAGGTATCATTAGCGATAAAATAGATAAATTACCAACAACGTGTACATACTCCACTTACCCATTGGGAAACGGTGAAATAGTTAAAAGATATTTTTAACTTCTTAAATGAGTTTGAAGTTTTTAGGAATTCTAAACAATTCCGTGGTTAGAATATTAACTAAGACTATATATTACACCTATTATATTATAATATAATTTGTTATTTTTTAATACTTTTTAAATAGGTACACAATAATAAATTCAAAATATACTCTCCCCGGTTTCCATTGAATTAATTATTATGTGTATTATTGTAATATGACTTATTATGTCTTTTCATTAATCAAATCAATTATCAAAACTCCATATTTATCTATGTTCAAACTTACAGTATACATCTTATAGTATCAACCTTAATGGCTTATTTTATAAACAATCTTCAGTCATCAAAATAATAAACACAATGTTTTTTTTTTTTTTTTAAATATTTATTTGATATAAAATTTGCGCGATGCGGATGAATTGGAATGGTTTCTGTTGCAAATTGAAGTCTCATCATCGAAATACTTTTTTTTTTTTATAAATTTTCAATTATTACTTCAATGTTCATTAATATATTATAGGTTGTTATTAAAAAATAGTTAAAAGCGAGAACAATAATTATTATTGTAGTCCAGTCGGAACTAAATGTTTATCCTAATGTTTCATTGAGTGTAGTAAAACTGATGAAATGCATTTACTACTTATTAAGAGATTGCTCTTTCAACCATTGGGTTGAGATTTGTTCAAATTTAATTCATATAACGTTGAAAGCCGGTTACGAGTATATTATCAAACATTATATAAACGATATTTTTGATTGTATTGACATGGCAACGATAAAGATAGGTAATTACTATTTAATTATAAAACTTTTAATAATAAATTAAATTTCAAAATTATTGTATATTGTAATAATATAGAATTAATCAATAATCCAAATGTTAATACATTCCATAATTCATTGAGCGTTATAATAGATTAATAAATAATAATATAATTATTATATAAAGGAAATATATACTGTGATAGATAACTACTATATTAGTTGATTTGAGGACTGAAACATAATATTTTTTTGTACAAGTGTTATATTAAAATTAAATCCTCAAATTATCAAAGTAATCTATCGACGGTTCATAGATGCCAACCAATCAGAATAGGCTTAATAAATTATAAAAAAAAGTAAATCGTTCAATTTATTTACATTTGAATTATTCTAAATGAAATTTTACTAATTATAAAAGTTACCTATTTATTAAATCACTATCATCTCTAACGAATCCAAATTCAAATCAATCAAATTTATCGTCTACATTTTTCAATTATTAAACCCGCTATCGATGTTATATTATATTGTATATTATAAAATTAAATTAAATCATTATCTTCTATATTAATAGATTGTCTACGATTCGAAAGTGATGGTACCCACATCCTTAAATGCATTTAATCAATTTTTACTAAACTCAAAAGTGATCACGATTACTAGGAATAAAACTTTGACTTTCGGCAAATTGTCATTTAGGTTCGTCCTTATGGGACTTATAAACAGTGGTGTAATCGAGCGTATACGGAGGTAGGTAGGTATATTACGTATATAATGCGTATAACGGCATAACAAATTCTCGATTTTTAACTCTTTAAAATAATTTTTGCTACGCGGGAATACGGTTTTATATATTTCATATTAATAATAAACCTATAAATTATATAATATCTAATTATTATATTCTTTGACTGAGTTGTATAATGCATAGCGTTTAGTATGTTATTATCATAATATTAGTAGGTATAATAATAATACACCAGTATGGTGGTTACGTTTTAGCCGGCTCCACACATGCGGTATTCGTCGAACATTCATGCACGGACATTTTGATATTTTTATTTTTAGTGAATACCGCATGTGTGGAGCCGGCTTTACTGTACGCTTACCCATTTAGCTGCACTTAAGCGCACTTAGTGCTATAAGAATAATAATAACTGCACCTATAAATAGATGTTCTGAATTTTTTCCTCCATATTATAATATAGAAAAAACAATTGTTTAAATGCAATTTATTTATGTAAAATATTTTAAATCATAAAACATTAAAAATTAAATAATTAGGTAACTTATTAAATGTATTGTAGAATTATTGACTTGTGAATAATATATTTAAATAAATAAAAACCCAAATCCACAAAAAAATTTACTTTTATTTAAGGGGAAATGCGTATTACGATAACAAAGTTACCCCCGTGCATGACGTCATCACACGATGAGTATCAAGCCGGTTCTATTATTAATTATTATGGTATAACGGTTTTAACAAGTTATGGTAAGTTATGGATTTAATTCCCAATTTTTTTTAATATGAAATAGAATAAAATACAATCTGTAAATGTATTATTTTTACAATAAGTATAACTGCTGTACAGGTGGAAAATAGAATAAAAATATAATAAAGATGGACTGATGACTTGAGCGAAGAATCCATTCAGCAATAGAACTTCTTGAGATTGTGAATGGGGTTTATTCAGTCAGGAGATCCCGACACCATTTGCGTCTTAAACCACAGCTTGAAATCGATTTTAAATATCGATAAAAATCGTTAAAAATATATTTAAAAATTTAAAGTAATATCAAAATTGAATATGTTTGTTTATAATTATAATTTATAATGTAGGTATAATCAAATTTTAACATATTTATTTGGAAATTTGGAATCGTATAACAAATGTGACACTATGAAGACTGAATATGAGTAATATTATATTATATGTGTTATAGAGTTTATTAATATGAGGATTACCACAATTGAATATATTTTATTTTATCAGACCTCCATATTTCCTGGAATATAATAATTAATTGATTTTTGATAATAATAGTTTGATTTTCCACTTAACAAAATAAACGTTGAATTAAACGTTTTTCGTAGTCGACGTAGACGTAAACGACTTTCATAGTCGTCAATTTGTCATTTGTTGTACCACTGTATGAGTGTAATGAGTACCTAAGGCTGGGATTTCGATGCACTTTGCATTGTTTACCAAAGTTTGCTGCGCGATGCTCGTTTTGTCATAAATTCGATTCATATACATTTGAATGAGAATAAGAAAGTTTATTTTGCATTTTTTTGCATTTTTTGATAAATTTTCGGTTTTGGGTAATTTTTTACATTTTTTAAAGCATTTTTGAGTTTTTAGGAGCATATTAAGAGTTATTAAGATAATTAAATTCTGGGATTTTTTTTCTGGTTCATAACATGTTATGAAAATGATCTGAAGTCAGCAGATTATTATTATCAACTTATATCATCTGTTTTACCGACTTTTTGCGCGCTCTCTTTCAATCCTTTTATAAATCGATCGGGTACAACGGTGTAATTTTATAGTATTTCTGTAATACAGTGTGTATTATAATACTGTGGTTTATTTTGTTTACATTTTTATGAAAAATTATACATATTTTATTCAACTAACTACATGCCCTTGTTTGGAAAAGACCTACTTGGTTGCCATCTAAAAGTCATTGAGTGTGTTGTAAGTGCAATTTATGTTAATTGTGTATTACAATTGTAATAAAAATGTTAATTTATGTATTACGGCAACAAAAAACAACTGCTTCTACCGCTATCCCAATGAATAGTAACTATATGTAATATTAAATGTAATATTTCAAGTAATACGTTTTTTTTTAATTGTAATTAAATAATTAAATTATTGAAAACTATAATGTTATACCTATTGTTAGCCTTTAACGTTAGGTTGGGACCTTGGATTAGAGTGGGTTTGTTTGTTTTATTCGGTGGGTTAGTGTCGATTTTAAGGAGAACCAAATTGTGATTAGAGCTGAGGTCATAGAAGTTGGTTACTATGCTGTGAAGGTTTTTTGTTATTTTAGTTAAAAATATGTCAAGAATATCTGGGGTGGGGGGTCAGTATGTTGGTGAAGGGGAGCATGTATTTAATAGTTTCGTGATTGTGCTAAAGCATTAATAGTATTTCCACGTAATTTGTGCGGCAGCTCCATTGTGTATTTTTAGCGTTTATATCACTTCCAATTATGAATTTTTGGCCAAGAGAATTGAAGAAGTTTTCATATTAAGTTTTAGTGATGTGGCATGGTGGGCTATATATTGCATAAATATTTATGGGAATATTATTGAGTGTGATAGAGATACCGCAGGACTGTAAGTGATTTGTTTGGTATGATGGTAGGTGGTAGAATAATAAGAATGCTCTTTTATGATGGCAGCTCCTGCGTGAGCTGTGCCATCTGGATGATTGGTTTTTAGAATATTAAAGCCTGGGAGATTAATGTGTGATGAGTGAGTGAAATGTGTTTCAAAGATTAAATATTGAATTTAGAAAATTTTGAATTAGATAAAATCGTATAATA
>JAIUCT010000016.1:295328-317120 GCA_021307375.1 Tetraneura akinire
CCCCCCTGGATACGGGCTTGCAAATAAAGTACCATCTACATCCACTTTTACATCTGAAACTAGCTATTGGTGAAAATGGAAGGGTTATTTCGGGTAGTGAAAGTGTTTTCAGAATATTTATACGTATGGATTCTAAGATTTTCGTTTTCCTAAAAATATCAACTTAAAACGGCTATAAAAAAAAATTTTGACAATGGATTTTTCTAATATTTTAGTATGATGTTAAGTAATATGTAAGTATACTTCAGTAAAATTTTCAGACTAAAATACCCAAAATTGACAATTTTATCACACATTATATACGTAAAAACGTGAATTTTACGAAATATTAAAAGTCCTATATTTTGGAGAAAAATTAATGTAACGGTTCCAAAATTATACCACATATATATAGTAGCTATGTGAACATCCAAAAAAAATTTCAGGTCTCTATCTTAAAAATTGCTTGAGTTATCGTGAAATATAGAAATCGAATTCGTCGAAATTTCATTTTTCGCGACGAAAAATTTAGAATCCATACATATAAATAAATATTCTGAAACACTTTTACTACCCGAAATAATGCTTCGATTTTCACGAATAGCGAGTTTCAGATGTAAAAGTGGATGTAGATGGTATTTATTTAGGTCATTTTTCGAATTTCTCAAAATTGACTATAAGCGGTAAAAACGGCATTTTTCACGAAAAATGAAATTTTGACGAATTCAATTTCTATATTTCACGATAACTCGGGCAATTTTTAAGATAGAGACCTGAAATTTTTTTTGAAGGTTCACATAGCTATTATATATATGTGGTAAAATTTTGGAACCGTTTTTTAAATTTTTCTACAAAATATTGAACATTGAATATTTCGTAAAATTCTCGTTTTTACGTATATAATGTTTGATAAAATTGTCAATTTTTGGTATTAAGGTCTGAAAATTTTATTGAAGTATACTTACATATTAATTAACATCATACTAAAATATTAGAAAAATCCCTAATCTAAATTTTTTTTTATAGCTGTTTTAAGTTGATATTTTTAGTTCAAACGAAAATTATAATCTGACTGAACTTCGATCAGAATCGTTTTTTCGAATGCAATGGTTTATCATTGCATTCAAATTCTAAGTAAAATTAAACGCTATGATCCGCACACCTGTATCCTGTGCGGCAGGAGTATCAGCTCTTTTTTCATAATATTTTCGTTTAAACTAATAATATCAATTTTAAACAGCTATAAAAAAAAAATTGAGACTAGGGATTTTTTTTAATATTCTAGTATGATGTTAAATAATATGTAAGTATACTTCAGTAAAATTTTCAGACCTTAAAAAAAATTACCAAAAATTGCCAATTTTATCAAACATTATATACAAAAAAACGAGAATTTTACGAAATATTTAAAGTCCTATATTTTGTAGAAAAATTAACCAAACGGTTCAAAAAGTTTACCACATATATATAATAGCTATATGAAGACCCAAAATTTTTTTCAAGTTTCTAACTTTAAAATTTCCCGAGTTATCGTGAAATATTTAAATCGAATTTTCGAAATTTCAGTTTTGCCGTTTTTTCATCATTTTTTGGTCGTTTTTTCTACCGCTCAGGATCAATTTTGAAAAATTCGAAAAATGACCTAAATAAAGTACCAACTACGAACTACATCCACTTTTCTACCGAAAACGTATCCTATTTATGATAATCGGAGCATTATTTCGGGTAGTAAAAGTGTCGTCATACTTAAAAACAAAACAAAAAAGACACACATTATTGTAAAACCAATACATTCTTCGCCACGCTCAGAATCTAAAATAGTATTATACTCATTTGCAGTATATAAGTTATGGATACCGATAATTTTGTAAGACGTTATTTTTAATTATTTTGTAGTCTATTGACGATAAAATTTCGCTTACAACGCAATCTTACCTGTAAAAATTTTGATTAGACGAAAAACATATTATCCACCGCAAGCCGCAAATTATTGACATTTCTCAACGTTTTCTACATCGAGGACAATTGCAATAATTGCTCAAATGCTCTTTTTTCTTTAGGATACTCTTGTAAATTACCGGCTGCATTATATGATCGCGTTGATCGAACGGCATCTCCTCATCGTCGTAAGTAGTCGGGCCTATATGCACCCGACGACTATTGGAGCGCGATCTTTCCGGCAGATTTTGACCGCATACGCATCCATTCATGGTGTGCCTTGGTGCCGGTGATGATTGATTGCCTGCCTGGTTGTTTGACATCGGCCATCCGTTGACCGGCTTCTGTTCTCGTCCCCGCTGTGGTGATTTTCTGTTCATATGTTGTTCTCCCGACGAAAGGCGGTTGAGTTCGTCGATCAACATGCTCCTCCGGCTCTCGAACTCGTAGTTGATCTGCAATCGGCGTTCTTCCAATTCCCACATCTGCCTTTCGATGTCCTTTAAGCGGTTGCTCGTGATAGTCCGTTCCTCCGTATAGTTATTTTCCGTGTGTTTCGCTGGTCTTCTACTTGTACTTCTCCTATTCTTCCTGGTCACGGATCGCGATCGTTTACTCCGATGACAAAAGCAATCGCAAACGTTATTCGCCTTATTATATTCCAATATATTATTCTCCGGTCGGTATTTTGGACCATAATATTCCGCGGTTAGGTTATCACTTTCAGTCCGCGTAATAGGCGTGTTGCCTATGCACCCGTTAACGTATGAACTCATGTTAAATGTCGAATATAAAATCAAAAGAATAATCTAATGTTATTATGTCTTTATTTTTCGTTAACGACGTGCGATGAGAATGAAATATTATATTGAATTGAAATAGATATTTGTTAAGTTTTTGAATTATAGTTTGTTGGATCGAATCACTAGGCATATATTATAATATTCAAATTTATATTGTGTTTTTAATTTGGCCAGTCATGTTTCTATAACTCGTTGATTTATTTTAAACAGCCTTTCCTTTGTTCTTTAAGGCCAATATATTATAACATATTAACATCATTATACTAATTGTTTCATTTTTTTAAAAACATTATTATAATATATGAAATTATTATAATATAATGACGTATAAATTCAATAGATTTAAAATCCAATTTATTTTTTTACCCGCCTCTTGCGGTAATTATATAATATTAATAATTAATGTATAATATATGGAATATTATTGAAAATACTCAAATAACTCGTTACTTTTTATAAATATACGTTCCGATTCCGAAACTATATAATATTGTATACCAGGTATATAATATATAAATATAATTTATAAATATTTACGTAGGCGAAGACTGATTTTCGCAAAAACAAACTTTGTTTTCTGCTCCGGACGTGATCTATAATATAAACTGTGTACGAATATAAAGCGCGCGGAAAAACTTAATAACGGGCTTTCGCAATTTTCTTCCGAACAAAAGGTATAACGGACGGCGCGATTTATGAAATGTACGTATTAATATTATATTATTATTCAACGTCTCGTTTTCAATATTCCGCTCGTTATTATTATTATTTTTTGTTTTTTTTGTTTTTTTTTTTTTTTTTTACTTCTTTTAGAGTTACCGAAATATAATTTTTATATACTCGTATTTTATTGCGGATAAAACGCAACGGTACGCAATGTATACGGTTTTATATTTCAAACAATATCATGCGCGGTGTTCGACATCAGAAAAGTCGATTTTTTTTCGATTATTATAATATTTATTCGTATATTTCTTCTCGTGGGGCGTCCGAATAATAATAAATCGAAAAAAAAAATAATAATTTCGTTTCGATATATATTCAAAACCGTTAACGCTATATTATATTTTATTTTATTTAATACCTACCATATTACAACATATTATAATAAATTATTTAAATTATTTACCCGGTTTTCGTTTTTGCTCGTCGACGTGTTCTTCTTGTACGTCTTTTCCCCGTTCGAAAATGAAAACTTCTGTAAAGAAATTTCTATTTTGTCGCCAAAATCGAAGATAAAAAAAAAAAAAAAAAAAAAAAAAAAACTATGATATGGTACTATTATGGACACCGGGTCAGTTATTTGGCGAATAACGCATAATAATAGGTATGACATTAGTCAAAAATGTAATTTCCAATATCGCCATTCGTATATTATATAGTATAAAAATATATACGTAGCATAACATTACCGACACCCGGCGGAAAGGAAATATAATAATATGACGTGTTGAAAGTACGAATGAATAACCGTAGATTTCATTTTATAATATATAATATATGATATGAATTATTGTATGATATTATTATCGATGCAGAGTGCATAAAGTCCAAAGAATTCAGAAAAATGTTGTTCTTTAATGAATATAATATTATATATGATCCCATAAGCGCCAAGTACACGAGGACTGCGGGGCCAAAACCCCCCATGAAATGATTAAATCGGGGCCCAGTCCCTATTAATTTATTGAAAAGAAAATATAATTTTAAAGGATTATCTACATAATTATTATTGTATTTATGATAAAATCGTAGAATAATTTTGAATTTTGTTATTATATATTATATTAATTTTATGGTATTTAAAGTTTTTAATTCATTTAGATAAAATTGAGAAGTGTGAAATTTCAAAAATTATCGATCGATAACGATACTATGATAAATCAGTAAGTTCAGCCCCTTATGATATTTTTAAAACCTGGCGCCTATGGATATGTTCCTATATTATACTCGTATAATTTAAATTATTTAATTGTTTCACGATAATTATTTTATTATACGCAACTACTTAGACGTAATGTGATTTAAATTTTACAAAAAAAAAAAAAAACAAACGAACGAACCAAAAAGGGTGTGTGCGAATAAAAATAAAAATACTAATAAATTTCAAAAGACGTCGAAATTAGGATCTTTTTTTTCTTTTTTTTCTTGGAAACATGTAATATGATTTAATCTCAAAATTACGATTGGAGGTGACGGCGTGTTTTAAATAAAAAGAACGATATTTAATTTTAATTACAGGTATATGAATGATTATAATACCTATAAATATTATATTTTTTACATCAAGAGTATTGTTTTCCGTAAAAACTGATAAAACTATACCTACATTGTTATATTATTTTGAATAAAATCGAAATAAGACTTTTGTATAATGAAACGAACTTTATTTTAATATATTAGTATAGATATTCCATAAGAAAGTATAAATAAAACTAATAATTTATAAAATTGAATTATTTTTATATATTATATTATAAATTAGATTATGTCTCATAAGTCATAAAAAGTAAATTTGAGTTTTTTTTTCTACAAAAAATTATTACAACGTTTTTTTTTTATTTTTTAAGTACAGTTTTCTCTTCCGCACAAATTGTTTTCAAACATTATTCAAATCATTATTGATTTCTGGTGTAAATTTAAATATTCTTCTATTCGATCACGTCTATAAACTCGTTAATTCATTAATCTTTAAATTGTAAAACGTGATTATATAATGAAAGAGTAATTAATTCTTACAAAATTAGTCAATTAATTATGTACGTCAATATTAAAAGTCGACGTGTTTAAACAAACAAATAATATTCGTATTGAAGGGAAGATTACGACGAAAATCTAAAAGCTTTTATAGATATATCATATAATGGGAAACCGTACAGCTCTACGTACGCCGAACTAAGAATTTCCAAGTGAAATTATAAAAAATTAAAAACTAAAATGGTAAAATCAATATTTATATACTTTCTTGGCATTATAAAAAAAAACCCATACAGCGTGTAACTACCTATTATAATACGAAATTTTTACGAAGACTTTTTTAAATATTTATAATAATTAATTATTAAAATATTCTAATAATCTTAATTTGATTTTAAATTAATTTAAAAAGCGTTAAAACACGACTACAAAATCTAATGAATAATAATAGTATTAAAAATGGGTTATTAATATATTTATTTTTTTTTTTTTAAGAATTTAAGTCACATAATATAATATCGACACAATCTAAAAAGGAGTAAAAAATATGTTCTTGAATAATAAATATAAAATATATTATGGTATATAAAAAGTCGTTATTTTATAACAAATATTATTTCAGATTTCTCAATTTACTTGAAGTACGATAAATTCAATTTTGAATTTTGACAAAGAACATTTTATTATTCTATTTGTATATTTACATCGAGACGATAATAAATAAATTATACTCGTATGATATTCTAAAAATTACACAATTTAATTATATATACATATCGATTTTAAATAATAAAATAAAATTTGCAAGAATGTAATATTTTCACCATTTTGATCTTTCGTTTTTGGAAAATTGTTTTCCTTTCGGATTTCATACTATTATACTTTTAAAATATAATACGTTCGGTCATATTCTTAATTAAGCTGAATTTACTTTTATGTTCGCGGTATACGATTCTACATCGAAATAACAATTATTGGTTATTTGGTTATAACCACTTTATGACCGTATGATTAATGTCGAATTTATAAGTGAATACTAATTAATTTTTTTTTTTTTTTTTTTGAAATTACTACTTTACCTCAGTTGTCCCGAACACTAGCTTTCATATTTTATCTGATTACATTTATAATAATAATATATAAGTACTATCATAATTGATAATTAAAATTAAATAGGTACACATATTATTATATTGTTAGTTTGTGCAACAAGTTCTTGGAAAAACTACTAATAAGCTCCTGTTATCCGATGGTTTGACACGTTTATTATATTATTATATATTTATGTAATGGCCGCAAAAACATTCCGAACGTCGATTGAGTTATACGAGGTTTTGTTTGGGTTTAAGAGGGCATAAATAATACGTCTTGTAATTGATATCGAAACGCTGAGTAAACTTTCGGCCGGTAGAAGTTTAAAGTTTCTATTTATACGGTCGATCGAAGTTTTTATTCGTTTCGAAATCCCGCGTATAAACCCAATACAATTATAACTTATATGTGAGTTAGGTGGTATTTATATGTGTGTGTTATACGAATATAATTTCTGTCGAATGTCGTTGTTCAGGACGAACAGCGAACGGATGACCTGTAGTGCCTTTTATATTTTTATTTTTACCACCATACATTACTATAAAATAAATTAGTAATATTATACTCTTATGATATACATACAGAGTGTTCCAAATCTACTTATGTTGTAATACGTTCGCGAAAAATGTAAATTTTTGAATGCCATTAAAAAAAAAAAAAAAAAAAAAAAAAAAAAAATGATTAATTATAGGCAACCGGAACGGACTATAATATTATTTATACCTATATTACTTTTGATAAAGTAATCAATGATTTCTTTAATTTTCGAGGAGATATTATGAAATGAGTGCATTTATCTGTGACACTCTGTATAATGTTAAAAGCTATTGTGTTTGTTTGGTATTATATACAGTGCCACAAAAGTGGCATAAAATGGTATAAACTATATTTGACGCACGGTGTATAATATTATTTTAAATGGGCGTCCGGTATAGTATACGATGCTGCAGAGTGTATTTTGATCAAACGGTAACCCACAATATTCTTCAATCGTTTGATCTTAGTTTGAGACGAAAATTTCAGGGGGATACAAATACGAATCTTAAACTAGATACTTACTATATGTACAAAATTAAAATGTTTTCTATGTCAATATACCTACGTTACCTTTGTTATACTTTTTGAATAAAATTTATTTTGTTCGCTGTTTAAGATTAAATCTTATTATAATAATATATAATGTAGACAGTTTATATAGAGTTATATTTAGGTAAATATAGTAGGTAACTATTTATTACGAGTAAATATATTATATAAATATTTAATCAATACACATATTATCTGATAAACTTCTCTTAAAATTGTATATCCGAATGTAACCATTGCATTCAAATTTTAATGAAAATTGAACACTTTCCTTTTAGACCTATATCCCTTTCATTTCCGTATCCATTCCCTTGCTTCTTACTTCTAGAATAAATATATTATATTTGTGTTCTTATTATTACCAGTAATAAAAACATGGTGACAATTACAACAGCATATTAATTTGTATCATTTTGTAGGCAAATTGCACTATTAAGAATGGAATTTATTTACTTTGTTTTCAGTATTTAGTTATCGTTGTTTAATTGCTATCGACGACGACATATAGTATGATGCAATTGCAATTGTCATAATATGTGCAGAGATATTATTATAAGAGTATATTAGTATCGATGAAAAAAAATTTTAAATGTGTTGAACAAAAATGTTATTTTAGACATTTACAATGATGAAAGTGATGACAATTGCAATTATATATTTAATAATATAGCGATTCTACTTTAACTTACTTTTGCCTTAACAAATTGTCATATTATATCCCGCAACTAAAAATCTTACCATGGTTCATTAGATAGCTGGTTACTTGCTCAACACAATCTACAATTGTGTTCTCCGACGACTTCGACGACATAATATAATATGATGCATATGCAATCGTATGTGCAGAGTTTATTTTATATTAGTATCGATGAACACAATTTTAGATTTTTTGTATAATAAAGTTATTTTGTTTTTAATTTTAAGAAATTTTTTTTTAAATTATGTTAACATGGAGTTAATGAATAATATTTATGAAATTTAATATATTTAAAAACGAATACTATTTTTTTTTCAATTATGAACATCACTATATACTGTAATACTATTACTAATTATGAAACTATACCAATATAAACCAGTTATAATTTGTCGTATTCTTTGATGAGTTCAATTATTGTAGATTGCGTGTTAATATTTGTGTGCTATGATAGATATAATATCATATATTATGATATATCTAAAGTAATGAACTGCGAAATTTGAAAAATTTTAAAGATTCTAATCTGATAAATTTATTAGAGTTATAGTTTCGAATTACATCAAAAATAACTTTCTTTTGCAATTGCTAAATATCATATAAAAAATTAATATAATATAATATAATATAATTTAGGTAATATAGGTTATATTATAACCGTTTAGTGATTTTATTTGAAATTTATTTTGTTTTGATTATTTGTAATGAAGATAGACTTGAACATTTTATTAGGTGTTTATATAATATGTGTTCTATATATGTGATAAATTTTGAAACGATTACTTAGAAATCTAAATATAATTAAGTATCTACGTGTTTTATATTTTTAATAAAAATAACTATAATAAAAAAGAGCAATTTTTCTGTGTTTTATTGTATTCATAATATAGGAGTAGTGAGATAAAGTAGTATATACATATCGTTAGTTTTATAGCTGTTATATATTTATATCCCGCAACTCGTACCTCACCCTGTTGGCTTATGTAGCTGGTTGCTTGCTCAACACAATCTACAATTGTGTTCACCGTCGACTACAATGTCTAACAATAATATCAATGAACGTAGTTGTAGAATTTAATTTATTACTTAAGTCGCTATCAAAAGATATTATGCGATATGCCGATATCATACTTTCCCTTCACTTTATACAGGGCCGTCCCTAGGGCGGGGCGAGCGGGGCCCTCTCCCCAGTTATTCCGGCTATCCCCGGGTCCTCTTTTCCGTGGTTAAACAGGCCCCGCATTTTTGCCTATAAAGGCTATATATAAATATGGGCCCCGAAAAAAATATTTGCCCCGGGCCCCGCAAACTGAAGGGACGGCTCTGACTATATATATGAGGCAGTAGTAGTTGCAGTAGTACATCAAGCTCTGCTACGGCGCTACATCATCAGCTATAATGAAGCTTCACTTCATTCAGTGGAAACATTTATCTACTTGGTTTCAGCCTCGCTCCTTATAGATTGTGTTGTGTTTTTTCGTTTTGCTTTAATTTCCTCCTAATAGTTGCTTTGATTTTCTACGATCGAGCAAGTAATTAAGGAGGAATTAAGCAAAATGACATAACACAAACCAATCAACTACTATGATATATTTAGTTATATCTACGAGTCTACTATGTCTACTATGGCGAGGTAAGTGATGGAACGCTTACAAACTTATTCTAACGATTCACGATGTTTCTATTTCGATAATTTATTTTTCAATTATGATCATCAGTAAAATAAAGTATTAAACTCCAATTATTGCAAAAGTATTGCAAAAGCAAGTTATATTAAATATAATCTACTATTACATTATATAATTTAGTTTGTGTTCATTTTGATCAATATATAATTTTAAATTTAAATTTTTCATGGAAGTAATCAAGAATTATGTTCATCGATATTAATATAATATTATAATCTCTCCTCGTATGACAACAGCAATTGAATTATGCTACGTGTCGTCGTAGTCGTCGGTGAACACAATTGTAGATTGTGTTGAGCAAGCAACCAGCTAACTAGTCCACCAGGATAGTTCATTAGTACACAGTGTGTGGGTCGTGTGGGACATATAAAGTAAGAAATATAAAGACTTCATATGTTATGTACATTTGATTACGTCATGGTTTATTCGTATAATTTAAAATAAACTTTAATAATAATAATTAATATTTACCAATAGATAGTGTTTATAATAAGCTCTCCCCGTTACAATTTCAACTGCATTATACACATGTCATCGTAGTTGTCGTTGAAAACAATTGTAGATTGTGTATTTGTGTTGTGTAAGCAATCATCTATGTAGTCCACCAAGAGCAAGACCTGGGTACATACTGAGGGGCATATACAGTAATCCATATTGAGGACTCTTTTTTATATGTACATTTGATTTCGTCTCTTTGAAAATAGGTTATAATCACAATACGTCAGTACACGGAATTTACATTGTTATTGTACTTTAAATTTAGACAATGACTAAGAATTCACTAAGGATATTAAAATAATTTTTCTATTTTCAAATCGTAATATTAATAATGTAACAAAAGAAGATCTGATACTACTGCCGCGTGCATACAGGTTTGCAAATCATAATGTTTTATTTTAATTAGTATTTGAACGCAATGATTAACCACCGCATTCGAAAAAACGATTCTCAAGGAAGTTCTGTCAGGTAATTCACTAAGATTATTAAAATAATTTTTCTAAATTTCTTATTTTAATTAATATTATAATATTATTAAAAAAAAAAAACCAAATTAAAATTATATATTAATTGTATATTATATTTCAATTATAATGATTATACTAAATACAATAGGTAACAAAATTTCAAATAAAATAATCCTGATTAGTGATTGTTTAAAAAAATATATCTAATTATTATTCAGAAATTTAATCATTAGTATTAATTAATATTTTAATTATAAAACTCTATTAATAGCTTGTTGCATTTTTTTTCAATTATAATCATTGTATAATTTAAATGTGATTTAATATTTTTTTCTTAAATTACAAGAAACAAACTAAATTTATATTTTAAATAACGCTATATTAAAAGTTATTAATGAAAAAAGAAAAAAAAGGAAGTACGCTTTTTATTTTTATAAAAAATGTAATGATAAATTTATTAAAAAAAAAAAAATGTTTTATATTTTATGTCGCTTGCTTACTAATAAGTAGAATTCACGATTCAACTTTTGGTAAATACTAAATAATAATATTGTAGATTTGTAGCAGCCCCAATTTTTTAATCGAAAATACGACAATGTTTTACTTTAAATAATATAACAATATAATATATTATAGGCAACAAATTGATAAGAATTATTCTACATTTATAAATTTTAGACGATTGTTTTGGTAAAATTTTAATTTCATTTAACTAGAGCTAACAAATCACGTTGTTATACATTCATACTAATTAATATTATTTACGTAAAATAATTAGGTATCGAAAAGTTGTGTTGTTATTATCCTATTATATATTTTTAAACCGTAATAATATTATGTTATATAAGTAATTAACATTTTATTATAAATTAAATAACGATGTAAATATAACATTAATTGAAAATTATAGAGAAAAATGTCGTACGATGGGCGTTTAGATTTATTTCTATACTCGCCTTTAAATAATATAACTAAATTTCGTCACGAACACGCTAAATAAAATAAATTACCCCACGATTTTTTTTGGGTTTTTTTTTTTATTTTTTAATCAAAAAACCTGTAATAAAATAAATGATTTGTGTTTCAGTCTTGGCCGGATAACCGGATACCGAGTATCTATTTATACCTATTGACATATCGTATTTCCTTTTGGTATTATCGCGAATTCGTGTTTTATTTCGTCATCGTGATTACTTTTCGGAATGTTTTGCATACACTGACAATTTCGAAAGAAAAAACGGTCGGTTTGTCAAATTGAAAGCAATTAATTTCCGAAATGTTTCTATATACATATATATGTATATTTGTAGAATGTATCAAAAGTCGCGTAATTTTCAGTTCGATATTAAAAAAATAAAATAAAATATCCTTCCAGTTTTATATTGATTTTGTAAAAACAAATGTAACGTCAACAGTGATTTAAAATATATTATTTATTATTTATTATTATTATTATTATTATTATTATTACGCGAGAGCGTGTTATTGAACATAGAATTTTAATGAAAAACTCTGCACGTCAATCGCGGGTCACTTATTGTTTCTTAAATTCGTCTTGTATAATAGAACGCGCGTGATTATTGATTTCGTCTGTCTGCGGGTTGTACGACCAAAGAATGTGTCTGTCGATTTGCCGTTTTCAAAATACGCGTTTTATTATCGTATAATAATATCGTTATTTCTTATTGTCGCGAACAAAAAAAAAAAAAAAAAAAAAAAAAAAAAAAAAAAAAAAAAAAAAAAACAATAATAATATAACGCAAAAAAGTTGATAATAATAATTATTAAGATACGAAACGAAATAAAACGAGAAAATTCCATTCGTTTTCGTATATGTACATGAAATTATTTTTCGCGTTTCCAAATGCGAAATTATAATTTTTTACTTGGAATATCAATTTTATATAATATACGATTCTCGAGTAAATCATAATATTATTTTAACAACATTTATTCGATTATGGTATATTATGGTATTATATAAATGTCTATATTTATTTTACAAATTTAATGTTATATAACATTTTGTAACGGTATTACAATATTATATTAAATATCAACGCTCTCGTAAGTAGTGATTTTATATTTTAACAATATTTCCGACGACTGGTCGAATTTTGTTTACTATTTCACGGTTGTTTTGTAGAAAGGGCGTATAACCCACAAAAATCGAAAATCGACTTTTTGGTATAAAAATTTATTTTGTGTTTATAAACATGAAAAAAGTATATTTTACTATAACGAAAATAGTAAACACTGACGTCCATTTTTTAAAATAAAATTTTAAATTGAAACATAGAAAGGTATACTACAATTTTAACACTATACATTCTGTACCAAATGGAAATTTGACATATTTTACACAATAAATGTGATAATTTTATAATTTTATTATTATGATTATTATTAGATGGTTAATCTAATCGTCAGTCCATCAATGGCGTGCCGAATATAGCTTAGAATGATGCCTAGGCATCAAGCTTATTAGGGGTATGTCCTGTACGTTGGGTGGTCAATTATAAAATTATAATCAGATTTTTTGTCCGACAATTAAATAATCTATAACTTATGTAGACTATAAGAAATAGATTACCTACTGCAATTATAATAATTAGTTATGCAAAATCTAGTGATAAATTAAAACATATGTTACTCTTTAAATAACTAAATGTGATTATTTATATATAATTTTAAAATAAAAGTATTAATAAATTTTTTTTTGTAAAAATGTGGCTTTTAAATTATTGGGGGGTGGGTGGTAATAGATTTTGAGTTGGCTTCATATAACTTAGAAGCTGAGCACTGCAGTCCATTACATACAAAATATGATAACAAAACGTTTGATTAGTTATGTAACCATTTTCGCGATAAAATAATAATAATGATATATTGATATTGATATTGGTATCTCGTGTGTACCATCATTATAATTATACAATTTACATTATAATTTTATGGAAATTAAAAACGCAAGAAGAGCGCAGCCCACAAATAATTACTAAAATAAAAAAAGAACATGAAAATTAAAAACGCAAGAAGGGCGCAACCCACATGTATCTTTTTTTAAGTGACAATATTATAATAATACACTATGATATTATTAACTTTATCAATATACAAACTATTTTCTTAATATATCTATTTTCCAAAAATTAAAATAAAAAAAAAATTTCATTAAAACTGCCCGTAAAAAGTGTCTCTTGAAAAATTTGTAAATTGTGTGTTACGCCCTTTCTACATAAGACCATCGTATCAGGCGCGGATCCAAGGGGGGGGGGGCTATGGAGCTTTAGCCCCTCCCTTTGGACGTATTATGTTGTGTAGACATGTAATAAATATTAAATACTTAATTAATAAATATAATATCCATACATTTAAAATGTAACATGTAAATATTTTTTTTTTTTATTGCAAATATTACTATCAATCAAAGCGTGTAGAAATTATCAAAAACAATTATTTGATACCTACAGTTACGAGTTATTAGTTAACAACAAACTTTTGATTTGAATTAAAAATAACAAAATTGATGTTTTTAGTCTTCCATATTAACAAATCGTAAATTTATATTATTATATTTGAATTACGTAAATAATATATAATAAAAGAAAAGAAAAATATTTTCAATTTAAAATATTATAGTTTAGCTTATATTTTTTATGTCTATTTACTAAAATTGGGCGGTAGTAAATTCCGCCCAAAAAAGGTAAATTTGGTCCCTAAACATTTTCAGTCAAAAAAAGGTACATGTAAATTCCGCCCCGGTAAAAATAAATTTATATATTTTTATAAATAAAAATTAGCCCCTCCCTTTTCATATTTCTAGATCCGCGCCTGCATCGTATTATTTAGGTAACGTATATAAAATGTGATGTGGAAAAAAAAGGATTTTAGGTTATTTTTAATTTTTTTTAGGAGTAAAACTATCACCGAAGATCGAAGGTCGTATACGACGAGAAAATAAAAAAGGAAAAAAATAATATATTTTGACGATATTATTTATTATATTCCCGTACGTGTATTGAATTTAATAATATTATTATGTTTATTCACACGAAAGAAAGTTTTTTGTGATACAAAGAATTACTTTTAAATCGGCGGTCAGGTCGTATTATTTCGACGAAATACGCGTGGTTACGACATTTGCCGTACGCGCGTCTTCCAGGTCATTGCAGAAGACGCGTTTTTTTTAAAAAAAAAAAAAAAAAAAATTATATACTTTTTTTCGTTCATGTGAAAACGATCGAAAACTTTGCAGATTTTTCGAAAACATAGCACAACGAGAACATTTGAAGGTACGAAGACCTTGATTTGAAAAACGTGATTTTGAATTGGGACATTTAGGCGAATATATAAGAATAATAATTTATATCGTAGAAATTTGTGTATTTAAAAAAAAAAAAAAATTGTAAATAATTTTTCATACCTATCATAAAAGTCTCAAACTGACTCTAAATATTAGAAGGTCTAACAACATTAATACGCAGAAAAATAAAATTCACTTTAACCAAGTACGAGCGGACATATAATATTTATATTATAATAATTTGATTCGACTATGCGTAAAATGCATTTTCCGATCGTTCAATAAATCGTCGATTATTTGAACACGAGTAAATTGATAAAAACACGTGTGTTTGTCGCGGATAGTTTATTCAATATTATATCTACATGTTTCGCCTATATAAATTTTATTTCACTCGATTTCCTTTTTAATATAAAAGTCAAACTGTTTATATTCATAATTTCATATGTAATATTACGTAGCACGATCGGTGTTCGAAAATTTTAATTTTAATTTCTTGCAAGTTATTGCAGTTCAAACATAACCTAAATACATCGAGCACCAACTGTTTTTTTATGCTTTTACAATGTTCCAATATAATTATTTATTACTTTTAATAAATATTTATTATTAATTTTTTTTATTTTTGTCCTCTCCAGAAGGAAAAATTAACAATTAATCGGAAACGAACGGTCTAATTATTATTAGTATAAAGTTTAATTTTGTAAATATTATCCTTATATTGTTAAAATAATACCCATAAAATATTCGAACAAAATTATTATTAAGTATTCAAATACTTTTCAAGTATTATATTGCTTATTCTTAAATGCTTTTCGGTCTTGTACATTTGATAAATAAAAATATTTTATTTCATAATAATATCCGCCGTTAATACACACGTTTTATATTACCTTTACCGCAACCATTTTTATTTTTTTATAATCACGATGGAATTATATTATTGTGTTTGATTAAAAGAATTATTAAATAAATATTATTTCAAAATATAAATTCTACATAGTACATACCTTTAAAATTTTGCAACAGCGAACAGCGATAACGAATATATTTCATAATAAATTGTAACGCTTTCGTGATTTAGTTATTATTTTCAATCCACGAAAGTGTCATAAATTTTTTTTGGTAAGTTTGCCACCATGAGCCATGACATCAACATTAGTGTGGGAGAACCATGGATTTTTATAAAAAAAAAAAAAAAAAATAATAAATAATTTTAATTAGGTATTATTAGGTATTTATTGGAAATAATAATAATTAGTGGTTGAAAAAACTGAAAACTATAAAAGAATATAATTTAATAAAGTTTTTTAATATATTTAAATGAATACCATGGAAAAAGCCCAGAGGCGTAAGAAATCGTATTGAAATAAAATAAAAAATTATCACCTTAATAATTATAAAATATTATATGTCATATAATATTATATAAACCTCATTGACATTTTATCATATATAATATCTTTTTTTTTTTACATACTTATTAAATTTGTCGACCAAAACGTACATACAAATATATAAATATGAACACTGAACATATTCGCATTATAACACAATATTATATTACCTGTGTGACTGACATCTCCGTCCGCCTAGGTGACGGATGTTTTTGACATTTTCGGATAAATGAGCCATTTTTTTTTTCAAAAAATTAAAAAATTATGACTTTCAAAGAACCACACTGCAGATTTAAAAAATATATGTTATAGTGTTTATCAAAAATAAATATCGTTGAATTTATAATTTTGCAGCTATTTCAGAAATACTTATGGGTATAATATTATATTATAAATTATACTGCAATAAAATAAGAAAATTTAAGTGAATTTTAAATTTATATTTTATTGGTCTAGAGTTTTAGACCATAATGTTATGTAGATTACGAACACCGTACAATAATATTTAAATTAACACTCAGGTAATATCAAAATTATTTTAGAATAAAATATGCATATATTAATATATTATACAGTGTTGTTTTAACTATATTCGCGATTTGACGATGTGTTCCATACAGTGTTTATAGAGCGTGAGAGCTTATCAAGAGCGTCGCATCGGTCGTGAATTTTATTTTATCATCAATTTTTGTATATATAATAATATTGTACTGATAACGACGTGAGCTTGGCCGGTATATAATAATATTTAATTAAGTAATATTAATTAAAGAATAATAATAGTAATAAGTCATTGTGTGTGAGGCACGCGGACAAACATCGCAATAATAATTTATAATTGCGGTATTTTGCCATTATGCTACTTAAAGACATTTTTCGTCATGTCACAAAACAATAAAACATACCGTGTTTTACGATAGGATGTTTGTTTATAACAATTTAGATTCTGAGCGAAGCGAAGAATGTATTGGTTTTACAATGATGTGTGACTTTTTTTTGTTTTTTGTTTTTTTTTTTTTTTATATCTGTGTACAAAAATACTACCCGAAATAATGCTCCGATTTTCACGAACAGGGTATGTTTCCGGTAGCAAAGTGGATGTAGTTGGTATTTTATTTAGGTCATTTTTCGAATTTCTCAAAATTGACTATAAGCGGTAGAAAAAACTTCGAAAAAATGACGAAAAAACGGCATTTTTCACGAAAAATGAAATTTTGACGAATTCAATTTCTATATTTCATGATATCTCGGACAATTTTTAAGATAGAGACTTGAAAAATTTTTTGAGAGTTCACATAGCTATTATATATAAGTGGTAAAATTTAGGAACCGTTACATTAATTTTTCTATAAAATATTGGACATTGAATATTTCGTAAAATTCTCGTTTTTACGTATATAAAGTTTGATAAAATTGTCAATTTTTGGTATTAAGGTCTGAAAATTTTACTGAAGTATACTTACATATTACTTATCATCATACTAAAATATTAGAAAAATCCCATAATCTCAATTTTTTTTTTATAGCTGTTTTAAGTTGATATTTTTAGTTCAAACGGAAATTATAATTGACTGAACTTCGCTCAGAATCGTTTTTTCGAATGCAATGGTTTATCATTGCATTCAAATTCTAATTAAAATTAAACGCTATGATTCGCACACCTGTATCCTGTGCGGCAGGAGTATCAGCTCATTTATTTTTCATTAATAATATTATCGTGTGACAATTTAAAAAAAATTTCAATTGTTATTAATTATTAGATAATTCACATATTTATTTTTATAAATTTGGTTAATGAAAATACTTATGTTATTATAAGACGATAATTATTATAAAATGATTTTTAGTTTTATTATATTTTTTAAAATAAGAATTCTGTAGAAATATTCGGCATAGATTATAATCCTATTATAAGTACGCGTACACGTAAAAATTTTAAGTTTCTCTCGTACATTATGTATCGATTTTTATTATGTCGTATTGTTTAAAATTTCGTGAGTACGAATAATTTTTATTTTTCACAAAAACTATACAATCATTTCTTTCGTATATGTCGATCACGCGACATGAAAAAATAATAATAACTAGAGTTTTAAATTAGAAACACGTGTAACATTCGTACAAATTTGACACGTTCCGTAATATTACCCATTATTTTATTACTTCGTAAAAAACAATTTTTGTAGGATCGAGAGTTATTACAATTTATTTTTATAGAATAAAAAGGTAAAAATTCAACGCGAGTTGTTGAAAGCAAAACGCACTTAAATATAATTTAATTTACTACCTATACATAACGTCGTATGATTCAGTTTTATAAAATTGTGCGGACATAATTAATTAAAAAAAAAAAAAAAAAAAAAAACACACATTTATGTATGATATTATAATTTATTATAATTATTATTATTATTATGTAATCATGGCGAAGACGAAAACATTTATTACGTTCGTACTTGGTCTCGTGTAATTTTTTTACTTCTCTAATCAATTTTTTATTGTCAAACGTAATTATTACAAAATTTATTGTAATCTAATAGTATCGGCAGTATCCGTTGAACACAAACACATATCGATCTTAACCTAAATTTTATTTTCAATATTATAATAAAATAATCTGAATTTTTGTTTGGTTTTTTTTTTTCATACAAATCATCACTTTATATTTTGTTCCGTAATATTATTCTATGGTATTATATTTATATACTTATAATTATGTTTATCCCATTCCTGATTACATTTTCGAGTTTCGTGTAAATCTACTATGATAGATGTAAATTATGATAAAAATAAAAAATAAAAATTCCATGGATTTTTACGACCATATCATAATTTTGACCAAGAGATAGTATAATATAATATTATAATGTGGCGTATGTTATATAATAATTATACAGCGGTTGCCACGTCGTTTTCTCTCGTACACTTTAATATACCTATTAAATAATATCGATTTAAATTCCCGTTTGCCAAAATGTAACGTATATCATTTTGATGGGATTTTAAAAATCGCCATTTTTTTATCGACATATGTTATAAAAAAATTTTTTTTTATGTTATAATTCGCACCTCGTTTATATAACGATGATCCGCAAGCGACTACAACGACCTACAATATCATATGCGAGATCACAAAACTTTGCGATTTTCAAAAACAATAACAGGATAGGTTTAGAATAATAATTATATAGTTCGAGTTAAATATCATATAGTTCAAAAACGAAAATTGCACACGTTTCCTCTAAACGTTTGATAGTTAATTTCGATAGAAAATTATTAAAGAAATACAATTAATCCACGTTTCGACGATAATAAATTATTATAATCATACGCGCGTACGTATATATAATATATTATAATATATTAAAATTATCTACGGTTAGTCATTTCACGGCTTCACGCTTAATCGTATGACAGCACGCACGCAAATCGAACGCTTGCCATATGTATTATAAAGGATTATATTTTTATAAATAGAACTTTTGTTTAAATAAATATAATAGTTATATCAATAATAATAATAATAATAATTAAATATTAATTATTAGGATAAACGCGTTTCGTAAAAAATATAAAACATCTTCGGGATGATCGTTAATATGAAATACGTCAAGAAACAGTGGCCAGATTTTCCGACCGTCGACGTCGAGATGGCGTATTTTAGATTTATCAATTCCAGTTCGCTGAAGACTCTGTTCACGTTGACGATCTTGCAATGCGTAAGTTACGCGACCACACACGTTTAGCATAATATAATAATATTATATATTTTACGATATGTTACAATTTCCCTCCCCAAAAAACGTCGACTTATAATATTATTATTATTATTTCATTTACCGCCCGTTTGTAATTTTGTACAATTTTCAATGTATTTCTCGTTTTCCAGTGGTGCCAATTTTTTTGTATCCTTTTGTTGTCCAACAATTGGTTGTTTCGATGGCATCTGGGAATGGACGGAAAGTCAAAGTCATATTGCCTTCAATCGTTCAGTAAGTCGACGAAATATACAGTTTAACGTCGAAATTTTTTCGAAACTTTGTTATAGGTATATTTTTAAATAAATTTAATTTTTTATCTGCTTGAAGACTATAAATTATATTTACAATAAATTCGAAATAAAGAAAAGTCGCCATCGTTGTAATAAAATAATTCGAATCACGAAATCATAAAAAATTAAAATCTTTGGTAAAAAAATATTGAAAAAAATAACAGGGAAAGAAAAAATGTTAAATTTATATATGAAAATTTAAAAAAAAAATTTGTCAATTTTTCTGTTTAGAATGATTATTATAAAATAAAAATAAAATCATATTAAGGTCAATTTAGTAATTATTATTTTTATAATATTATAACATCGTACCACAAAAAAATCACAAAAATAATAGTAATATAATAAATATAAATAAATAATACAATTATTATGACATTGAATTGCGAATATTATAGTGGGTATCGTATAATACCTATATAATAGACAAATAGTTGACAACAAATGAAAAATTAAACTTAGAAAAAAATCGTTTTTACCACGTTCGTGTTATGTCATGTTGTACCATGGTCCTTATATTAACTATTTTTTAAAAATATTTCTATTCTTCTATTATAGATATAATATACTGTTAGATATCAGATAAATATTGATAATATAACGTTCGTAATTGGATAATATAATGTGTCACACAATGTTAACTTTATTTTTGTGATTTATTTCCCGGATGTCCATGTATAATATAATATCATGTATACGTAAAGTTGAATGATTGCGTGACCCATCAACTACAACTATAAATGAGCGAATCGGTTGTTCTAATTTCCATTATTTATGTGCGATCATAATATAAAAAATAACAACGGCAATGTATAATAAATATACATTGAGGTTAGGATTCACAAAATATTTATGAAATAGAAAAATATTCAGGCCGACTCTTTTTTCCTCTCGGAATTCCTCTCGGAATTCCATATGGTATACCATATATTATATTTTCATATGCCATTTTTTCCCAATAAAACGTTCGAAAACATTAAAATTTAATAATTTTAATATACTCGTACAAAGAAAAAAAACAGAAATTTTATAATATTGTCTCGTTATTATTATTATTATTATTATTATTATTATTATTATTATTATTATTATT
>JAIUCT010000016.1:317130-344197 GCA_021307375.1 Tetraneura akinire
TTATTATTATTATTATTATTATTATTATTATTATTATTATTATTATTGTTATTAATATTATATGTTCACAGAATGTTCCGATTTTTACTCGTATTTGTCTCAGGTGTTTCAAACATGTGACGTTACATTATCGTTTTGGGCGAGTTACCATTTTCGAATTTCCTTATTCACGGTACGTATACCGTTTAAAATATTTTATTTTGCCCCAAGTCACACTATACCGACACGGAATAAAACAGACTTTTCCAATCGACAATCTTTCAGAGAATGTTTTGTCGGTGCGGTCGTGTGTCTTTGTCCGTGATGACGGTCTAGTGTGAAATAAAACGTTGCCGGTTTGTCGAAAATTTTGTCGACATTTTGAAATACTTTAAAAAAAAAAAAAAAAAAATGTCCTCGTGATCTTCCAGCTGTCGGTAAAGAACGTCAATTAAAATTGCTGCCATAGCCTAAATCGGTCGTTGATAAAAACGGTGAAACGCTTTTAATTTTTATTGACTAACATAGAAACACACGTAGAGAGTTTTCGGTGGACTGGACGGTGATGGATTTTTGTCTAATTTTAATCAGGCTTAGGTTAAATTAGGTAAGCGGACAAAATAACATTATTATGTTATGTTTTTTGAACTGTTATAATACGTACGTTATATAATGTGTTTTTCTCTCGCAAAACAAAAGCGAACAACACGTGGGAGTAACTCAAGAAATTTCTGCAGGGTTTCGCGTTACACATGTCTCTGGGAATGTCGTTAAAACGGCAAAGAGTATAAAATATAATAATAATTTTCGTCTTGGTTTAACGAACCACAAACGCGTTTAATTAAACCGGTTTCTTTGACGTCTTTACCACTTACGACAGTTTGGACGACATCGAACGCAGTAACAATAACAAAACAAAACTATAATAATATAATTAGGTATTATAAAACGACTCGTCCAGTTTTAACTCTTTGAATGAGCATTGCGAAATATACGTAATTGGTATAACTATACCCAAACAATAAGTATCGTATTTCACATGCGCGGGTTTCCTTTTTTCATCGTTCGCCGACAGTTGTATATCATATGCGATATAAACGGGATGGTTTTATTTTACTTATTATTATTCTCCTTGACGTAATTATTGACGTTTATATAATATTTAAAGAATTGAATTTGTCTTTTTTTTTTTTTTTTTTTTTTTAAATATAGTTTATACGGGACGTTAATAATTTGTTATTTTTTCAATACGATTCATTTCGTATCGCACAAGAAATCACATTTACGTACCTCTATACTTAAAATAATATAATAATTGCGTGTTCGTTTAAAAAATAAAATATTTTTTATTTTAATAAAATGAATTCGCATTTACGTGAGGAACACACGTTCTCCCGTATGTTTATCTATAATAATTGTTATCTATATATATATACATCATATATTGTACAGAACATTACTATAAAAATGAAATTACATTAAAAAAAAAAAAAAAAAACATAATATACGAAACTATAATAATTAATAATTATATAATACTTAGTCTATATAAATTATATAGATAATAATATGTTGAAAGATAATATTAATAATCGTGTAGAAAATAAAATAATTTAGGCATTCACGTACACACTATATAATAATTTATTATAATGTTAATATTATTGGACAGGAATTCAATTTAACCGATAAAACAAGAATTTGGATTAGAATTTTATACCCGTCAAATTGAAACACAATCACAAGATTATTCGCGTACCAGCACACAAAGTGATATATTTATTTATAATGTTATTATTAGACTTTAGATAAGTTTTTTTTTCTTTAATCACAGATAAACTTCTTTACATTATTTTAATAATTTGACTTCAAAATGAAATGTTTCATTTTAATATACGTAGACCGTAGACCCCCCATCTTTTAGATAATTATGATATGTGATATATTGATATTACATTAAATATATAAACGTCAATACTTACGTAATATTTACATATATTTTACCTATACGTTTCAAAATATTATACCTGTAGATCAGCGTTTCTTAAACTGTTTTCCACGAAGATCATTTCGGGGTTCCGCGAAGCTTAAGTAATTTTATCGAAATTTTTAAGAAAATTACTTAGCAGTGGTGAAAAAATGTTTGTATATATATATATATATATAAAAAAAGCGTTCATGACAACGCTATATATAACACATAGGTACTATTGCTATCATATTATGTATACGTATTACGTATATTATAATCAAATATATAACATACTTTGATGGTTTTTAATTTTTTATCCATTTCGTTATACTCATAATATTTCGTAATATTATTTTGATACAGAAAATATAAATTATAATTATTTAGAACGCTTTTTCTTTAATTATTATTATTATTATTATTATTTTTTTTTTACACGGTTCAGTTTTTTCACAGTAATTTTATATCATATTGAACATTCATAATTATTATAGGTATCAAATAATATTATTATAAAACGGGATAAATGGTTCGAATTTAAAAGTTATATGTATTTATTTAAAAAATAAAAAAAAACTTGTCATAATATTTTAATACTATAATGACTAGGATTTTGATAGCATAATCTGCAAATCAGGCACGTACGCAAGGGGGTGTTTTGGGTGTACAAACCCCCTCAAAATGTTTGATATTTTTGTAATGGTTATTTAATTGTTCAATTTTATATTATACTTTAAAAGACAGGTACAGTGCCGTATATGGAAGGTGAAGCGAGCGAGATACACGCCTCAGGTTTAAGTTTTTTGTAATACTAAGGGAAGGGGGTGAAAAAATTATTTGAAGGCGAGAACCTGCAAAAATAAGTTTATTAATATAATAATAAAATATACCTGTTATATCTAGCTGTTGTAATATAACATATTATCATATTATAATATTATGATTTTTCACATAAATACATAAAGTAAAATAATTGATAAAAATGTTAATATCACTATTCCGTATTTTTTTTACGTTTCAAACTTTGAACTAATTTAACAAATATTAAACAATAAATATCTTATCGGTGGATTTATTCCATTATTATATTGTTATTGGTTGTAATTTTATTATTTAAAAACTAAAAACTACATATAGATCAAACATTTTTATTATTTTTGATGACAATTTTATAGTGCACAAAATTTTTTTTGTATTGATTCCTTTAATTTAGTGTTTGGTGTCGTGTGCGCTATTGAGTGCCAATCGTTTGACGTTGTATATGAAGCGTTATTATAAATAATAATAAAGAAGGAACGATAAAAAAAAAATTATTGAGTTGTGGTTTTCTGGGGGGGGGGGAACAACTTGAGCGAAAAACAGCTTTTTCAAATAAATGAATAATTTTAATTATTGTAAATTAACATAGATCTTTTTAATATTTATTGAAATAAACTTATTATAAGTTTAATTATCAAAAGTTGAAATAAACTGGGTAAAATCATAAAAATATTTTCTATTGACGATATTATTGAATTAAAAAATTGAATTCTTTGTAATTTTTAAATTATTTTTCGTTTTCACTTTTCAGTATAATAACATTCAGATGACTAAGGCGTGGATAATATCGAATGACGCGTACTTAATTTTATCGATATTTTTAATTTTTTCATCGATCGCCGACGGTACCAAATTATGTGCGAAAGCAATAATCATGTGTCGTAAGTACAATAAATAATATTTTTTTCTGACGGTTATTTTTTTAAATTTAAAAAATTTATAAATAAATTTATTTTAAACGTTTATGTTTTCACATTATTATAGTGGTTGCCGTTTATAAATTGTGCATACTTTATAAAATGCACAAAGAAGAGAAATCTTCGTACATTATACTGGAACAGCGTCGGGTGATAACGTCAAACGACTCTGCGTCAAAAGTAACGTATACGTTCTGTATTTTTTAACATTTTTATCCGTTCCAATAATTTACAATCACTGCAGGTTACGGTTACGTAACGTTATCAGACACGATTTAATCGCGATTTAAAATTAAATATTTTTCAGTCGTCTGACGAAAAACACTCGTTATTAACTCAACACCATGTCGTGGATATGGGTACGGAATAATAACAAGAAGACTTTTCAAAATGTCACAGTGCAATACGATTATTATTGTATTCTTCGGAAAACGGATCATATAGCCATCGACCTGCTATCGAGTATAATATATTTCGTTTAAAAAAGCCAACCGTGTCGATGTTTTAAATATTACGGATTTATTTTTTTAAAAAGATATTAGGTAAATGAATTATTATAAAAATTATAATTCTTCGACACTTGCTGAATGTATTTTAAACATCGACTGAATTTTCTTGTACCTAATCATTTCTAATTTTTTTTTTTACATCGATCTGTATATTATCTAAATACGCAGACTCGTTTGAAAACTAATAAATACACGTTTCATAATGTCACGTTATGATGAAACGATATAATTTTATTGTTTATATTTATATTATATTCTATAATGCACTACGAACGCATTAAAAATATATATTTCAAAAATGACATTTTTTTTTCTAAAAGAATAATGTATGTATACTTATATTATAAAATTCACGATAACATGCGGTTGTATTTTCGAACAACCGTAGGCCGTAGCAGAAAATACATAAATTGAGAAATACGATTCGAACCGAAAAAACACGACACAAAATAATGTGTGCCATTTGTAGTTATATATTGTATTATTGTGTATATCCGCGTGTAATGATACAATGTATATACGGTATTGCGTATAATAAGAAACGACTGATAAATTTTTTTTAAAAAAAATAAACACTCTTATCGATTTATTGACATGACTACAATAAATCAATAAGTAAATAATTTGTAAAAATTTATGATATGCGGATAGTAATATATTATTTTATCCAAATCTTGAATTTTTTTCAATTTCGTTGTAGGTTATAGTGTACCTAGCTATATTAATTTACAATCACAAAAATAATGATTGGTAAAAATAATTGCTACCCCTCGCTACCACCTAATGACGCCTATAAGGTTGCATGCAGGGTGAAATTAACTTTTGGTCAACTTCTTAATTCTATATTATCTTATGCGATTATATCTAAATTTTTTAATTTTACCAGCCGATTGGAAAATCGATACTTTTCTTCCTCGATAATGTTCCAATTTATTCAATTTTATTTTTATGCAATTTGCAATATATTTTATATTATTGATATAAAATGAAATTTAATTAATATCAGTGAAATAATTGGCCACACAATATTATAACAATTTGAATACAGAAGTAGGTACTAAAAATGCCAATAATAAGTTCAGACTTCAGATTCAAGTGTCTTATTTTATGAAATATTTTATTATATTTCATTTTTATTGTACCTATACTTGTACTTATAAACATTTTACATTTACAAAGTTTCACTAGTATTATTTCCATCGTATTCTTATAAATTATTTTAAAATTTTAAAATTATTATTTTTTTTTTTTTTTAGAAAATAGTCTCAATAAATAAAAAATATAATTAACGCTATATACAGACAATAATTTAAAATTATATTAAAATGTAGTATTATTAATTATACTTGTTATCGTAAAAAAATGTTTTCAGTAGAATTTTCAAAATATTATAATAATATTATAATATCGAAAACTTATGAAATACATGAATGAAATTTCACTCGATTCAGATTATAATTGTCATATGACGTTATCATATTCTATTGGTTTGGTATATTCCGACTGTCAGAAACTGGATGAAATCACGGCGGCACGCGTTTCCCTGACAGCGTCGTCGTCGTCGTATTGAAAACCATATCGGTAACGCGTGTAGCGTGTCGTTTGTCGTCTATTATATTTATGATAAAATAATACAATAATATTATTATGATAATATTACTGTCATCAGTGGCGTGGTGATAACATTTTGAACCCTGTCACAACTGTAAAAAAATGGACCCACCATATAAATTAATAATGTATTATCTAATTTATTCAACGTCTTTAGCGTGATATAACTTTTTTTATTTGATAAAGACTGTTATCACAGCTTCAGTTTTACAAACAAGTTTTAAAAAATATTTTGAAAATGTAATCATCAACCAAAACGCTATGAGTGATTGTACATAAAAACTTATTATTTTATAATAAATTAATAAAGTATCATAATTGTTATAGACGCACTTCGAACTCAAACAGTCAAGCCCTCGTAGTATCCACCTCTATCACAATTTTTAGGGCTGACGCAAGTGTATCAACTTCACCCGGTCACAACGCCACTGACTGTCATGTTACAATATTATGATATTATTATAATATTATTTATTAATATTATAAATATTGTACTTATTGATATCATCGTATATATTTTATATTGTAATAATAAATTATTATGACATGAAGTATCTCAGGTATACAGAGTGAATTTTTGTAATAATAACCGTCGAATGCTATAGAAAACATTTCAAAAAGATCCAACTTAAATACACGTAACGCTTTTAATTCATTGTCTCTTAAACATTTTTCTAAATTATAATTCGAATTTTGAAAACGTGTAGACGTGAATAGATTTCAATTGAAAAATATTTAAAAGAAAAATAGATATCATCAATTTGATAACCGAAAGTCGATATGACCTAATAACATTATTAAGAACAAATTAAAAATACAGACATTTAAAATATTATTAGGTACGAAAATATTAATTTAAAATAACTAAACAGAAATCTCTTGTGTTTTCAGAGAAGTGCTGCGATAACAAAATTCAGCTATTTAGGTATAATATAATATTATATTATGATACACCTATACGTTCTCCTTCTTCTTCTTCTTATCTAGTCGAAAGACAAACACTTATTTACAAGTTGCGATAACATATTGCAGCGCACAAGTACAATAAGAATAAATTATAATATATACAATATTACATTCAATTATTATAGTATAAACACAGGATGACGTAATAAAAATTAACGTATTTAGTTATACCTATTCTACTTACCTACTATACAACGTGCCAACAGAAAAGCTCACGATAAACACATAAAAATATAGTTGGAAATTTTAAATTTTTACGAATAAATCTTGTAATGTAAAAAAATATAATAAAATAATATCGAAAGAACATAAAAAAAAGGAAATCTATATAAAAATATATAAGTTTAGTATTAAACATCTACCGCAAACTTGATGTATCGAATTTAAATTATTACGGTTACAACATTTGAAGTTGAAGTTTAAGTAAAAAATTGAAATTTAATCTGCATCCATTGCAGTGTACCTATAATAATATATATTATTTTAAGCATACTATTGTAATACTCGTATAATGCAGGACGAATCAACCAGGATTAGTACTTATTATACCTATAATTAATTATAAACGATAATACGATGAATGTTCAGTTTTGACGTCATTATAATGTAGGTATTACTTTATAGGGGTACTACTTTAGGGTTTACTGTAGGTATTACTTAACTGCCCGCAATAATCATAAAGTATAAAATTTGAAGCAATGAATTTAACATCATTTAGATACTATGGTCGTATAAATAAGTTACTATATGTCCAAAATTGAAAAAAAAAGGACCGGGTACAATTTACTATATATAAAATACTTTTTTTTTCTTTTTTTTTTTTTACTACTTGCAGCTCACTGTGGGCGCAATTTACAATCGCTCGTCATTTCTGTGGAGTTAAGATTTTAATTAAAGTGAAAAATAAAAAAAAAATTCTAGTCAGGATTATTCTTAAACGTTATTTTGTGTCGAATTAAAAATGAATAACCATCATGGACGGGAATTGGATTAAAATTGATCGACCAACGAATGTATACACTTATGTCATAATATACACGTTAAAATCTACTTAACTATATTATTATATAAAAACGGTCTACGCGATCAGTCTGTATATATGATATATATATATATTATGTACGATAATACGAGTGCCTACATTGTTGATTATATTATCCGACTGGCGGCAGAGGACCGAGATATCTTCTGTTTATCAGGTTTTTTACGAGCACTCGTATAAAAAAAAAAAAAATAATAATAATAATAATATTACTTCGGATCGTAAGTTATATATACACGGTTATTGAAAGTCTCGCGTACGTATTATACTCTTCTGTCGAACGTAAAATATTGTTCTTTATTCGTTTGAATATTATTGGTGAACTCACATAAATATAAAATATATACATTTATAATATTTTTGAATAAAAATAAAATCCGAAAAGGTCTCGCAAACAAAAATTATTCGCACACGTTTATATTATAATAATATAATTTACGAGTCTTGAACGCGCATATTATATAAATCGTATACCGCGTTCACCATGACGGAAACTCTCTGTTTTCTAGGCTTGACGACGGTCCGAATTGGCACGCGTGTATTAGCCTTTTTACAGTTCGTGAGTATAATTTTATCCATATAAGTACATTTATTATGATATTATGATATTATCATAATAATGTGTGGATATTTTTTTTTTATTTAGTACCTACTACCTACTACCTAATGATAACGTAGTTATAATATTACCTAAAATAATTCTCGACTTTAAATTTAATTAAAAAATAATATCGTCCACTTATTATTTATGAATTATTAACACATTATTCGATTTGTTTTATTTTATATCGAAAAACTTTAATTGAAAATACGTAGGTACATCGTAATATACATAGCAACTTATAATTTAGATGCGAGTATAAACATATCATTTAGTACATTTTAGTACGCGACAGATGTTTATATATACGAATTAATCGGCGTGTATGGTTTAAACTATATAATATTTCATTTTTATAAACACTATAATTTATAGTTAATATAATACTTTCACTGTTGTATATAATGTGTTACGGACAAAAGCCGAAATCGGGCAAAATTAGAAACGCCCAAAGCTCGTGGGCAAAATTCATAAGAAATTTTTATTTTACAATATAATTATAACATTTAGAATCGTACAAAATATTATTTAAAAATCACGAGTATCAAAATGAGAACCAATCGTTTATTTATTTTTACAATTATTTATTATTATTAGGTATTTTGTTTCCCTAGGTCTTATTAAACAATTTTTGTATTCTTATTGATTTAAATACAATGACATTAAGATTTGATTAATAAATGCAAATGTAAATTACAATGTTTCATGTTATGTGATTCAAAATGACAGTATTTTATAATATTATAAAAATAAATAAGAATTTTTTCATGTTTTTTTAAATAATTTTTTTTAATTTTTTGTGAGTTTTTCCCACGCGCCTTGGACATTTCTAGTTTTGCCCGATTTCGGCTTTTGCCAGTAACATATATTATATATACCTATTATCATATTCAGAAGCTGGTACCTACATATTATAAATTATAATCATGGTCATAAATATTTGCATGGTAGGTGTATATCTTAACGAAAAATTTAATATAATAAATAATGATTAAGACTTTAAAAACAAACGGGATGATATTATAATTATATTATTTTTTATTATTCACAAACATTACCTTAAAAATAATTTGTTTCATAATAAATATAAGTAAATATTCTTAATTAAATTTTTATGATACAAATATTTTAAATTAACGTTATTTACATCGTTTTAACATATATAAGCTCGTGAATATCTGAATGGATTTTCAGGGAAAATTAATGTTCATTTTATACAACGATTAGATAAAACACGTGTAATATATACCAATTCGCTTTATTGAAACGCACAAAAGTTGAAATTTTAAAAATAAAAAATCATTGATTTTATTTGATATTTCAATAATTCATAATATTAACTTTCATTAATAAAAACGTTGTGTTCATATATTATATTTTATTTTTACTCATTTTTTTTTTACTGTTTACTTTAACTGTTATCGAATAAAAAAATTAAAATAATTATATAATAGAATTAAATTAGGTACGTATATACAGTGTTGTATAAAGATAAATATGAATTTATCTAGATAAAGATAAAAGATATAAGGAAATAAAATTATCTAGATTAAGATAAAAGATAAATAAAAATGTAATTATCTAGATAAAGATAAATAATTAATTAAAATTTATCTAGATAAAAAAATAGATAAATTTTTATACTATTATAAAATGTCATAAAATTACTAATGTATCAGTAATGATAATCATCATTAGTATTAAAAAAAAATACTTTGAAATTTATGATGAAACTTCACCTTTACATGGAAATAATTGAATTTAATTGAAATAAAAAATTTAATTGAGTAACTTGAATTTTTGTAGGTATTTATATTTAATTTATTTTATCTAGATAAATTTATCTAGATGACTTACATATTTATCTAAGATAATGACTCAGATAAGTCATTTTGAATTCATCTGTATAAGATAAAAGATAAAAATAAAATTATCTAGATAATTTATCTAGATAAATCTATCTAGATAATATACAACACTGCGTATATATTAATGTATAATTATTAACTTTAATTTATTTCTAAACAAATTTATTCAACGTCGAATGTAACTATATTCATCGAAAGAATGCTAAATTTGATTCTGATTGAAATAATTTTATTAATGGAAAAATAATTTTCTTTTCGTACAATATTAATTTAAACTTCAAAAATAATATTTATTTATTTATTAAATTTTAACCTGTCAATTTTATTTCAAAAATTTACACTATTATTAATATGAAGTGTAATAATATTTAGTAATAATCTTTTGAAAAAGAAAAATATTTTTTTCAAAAAAAAAAATCTACATTTAATACTACAAATTTTTATTTTTCATAGTGGCTTCAATTTATCTATCTTTTGCTGTTAATCATAAGATATATAGTTCAATGGGACCCTAAAGTAGATAACAACATTTACGTGAATGATAAAAACACCGTTAACAATCAAACGGTTAGTGGTAAGTACTTAGTTGCTTCATCTTTAAAAAAAAACTATAATTTTCAAAGATATTTCAAATCAATATATTCTACTTATTCTAGTATTTGGTACTTCTATTAATATTAATGTATTATAAATATTATTTTTGGAATTAATAAAGTACATAATGTGTCCCTTCTCATTTATCTGTTAACTAAACTATAAATAATAATATTTTGAAATTATTATTTAAAACTTATATTAACTTAAAACATGGAATCTTGTATATTAATTTAAAATAACTATTACGTTAAAAGTCGACTGTAGGTTATCCATTCAAACTATATAATATGTTTGGAAAACATTTATAATGATAATTAATTAATTTTAATCAATTTTTAAAATACAAAAGATGTACTATTAATTTTAAAATTAAAAAAAAAAGCAATGGAAGGGAAGGGATAAAGGTGTAAAGAAGAGATAGTGTTGAATTTTGTTAAAATTTGAATGTAATGAATAATGATACATCATTAAATTAGAAAAACGGTTACAACTGTTTTAATTAAGTTTAAGTTACTGTCAGAGTGTCAGGTAATACGAGTTTATATAGAGTATATTGATTAAAATTTTTTACATTTTTATTAAAAATACATAACTAATAAAAATAAATATCTACTAAATTACATTTATAGATTTCAACGTACAAGTTTCAAAATATTATTACATACTCATATAGTCGTATACTAAGTACATACATGAAAACCCAATATAATTTTCTAGTCTCTAATTTTAATATAACCCATAAAATACCTTCATCAAAATAGTTGTTATCATTGCATTTAAATTTTAATAAAAATTCAACACTATCCTCTTTATACCTGTATCTCTTTCACAGCAATATCAGCTCTGCTTTTTATACTTTAAACAGCTACAAGAAAAAAAAATCGTAAATGGAACATTCACAATTATTAGGAACTGAGTAAGTAATATGCATTTGAGTTTCAATAAAATTTTCAACATTTTTTGTCAATTTTATTGAATATTATTGTAAAATATTAAAAAATAATAAGACGAACCTTATATAGTTTCTTAGATTTTCGATTACACTAGATTTAGCGGATTCGTGATGGATTCACATGTTTAATGATGATAAAACTAAACCAATAATATAGATTTTCTTAATTGTATTATTTTGTTTTAAAATAAAATTTTTATTGTTCCTATATACAGGAAAAATTATTTTACCTAAATAATGTTGTAAAATAACTTTAGGTTATTACGATTATTATAATGTGTATATTTTTGGAAACATTAGATTATTGTATATATCATGTTATGTAATTATTAATTTTGCTTAAATAATAAATATATAAAAATATATAAATAAATATATTATTTTATAATAAAATAAATCTTATGTTCGATATAAAAAAAAAAAAAAAAAATAAGAAAATTATAATATGTTAATAATGTTATAAATTTATAATGTATGAAAGTAACACAAAAATTAATATTTTATTATCCTCATATACAATTTAACATTTTAGATTCTGAGCGAAGCGAAGAATGTATTGGTTTTACAATGATGTGTGATTTTTTTTTTTTTTTTTTTTTTTTTTTATTCTGTAAACATTTTTACTACCCGAAATAATGCTCCGATTATCATGAATAGGGTATGTTTCCGGTAGCAAAGTGGATCTAGTTGGTACTTTATTTAGGTCATTTTTCGAATTTCTCAAAATTGACCCTAAGCGGTAGAAAAAACTTCAAAAAAATGACGAAAAAACGGCATTTTTCACGAAAAATGAAATTTTGACGAATTCGATTTCTATATTTCTCGATAACTCGGGCAATTTTTAAGATAGAGACTTGAAAATTTTTTTGGGTGTTCACATAGCTACTATATATATGTGGTATAATTTTGGAACCGTTATGTTAATTTTTCTACAAAATATTGGACTTTGAATATTTCGTAAAATTCTCGTTTTTACGTATATAATGTTTGATAAAATTGGCAATTTTGGGTATTTAGGTCTGAAAATTTTACTGAAATATACTTACATATTAATTAACATCATACTAAAATATTAGAAAAATCCATTGTCAAAATTTTTTTTTATAGCCGTTTTAAGTTGATATTTTTAGTAAAACGAAAATCTTAGAATCCATACGTATAAATAAATATTCTGAAAATACTTTTACTACCCGAAATAATGCTTAGATTTTCACGAATAGCGAGTTTCAGATGTAAAAGTGGATGTAGATGGTACTTTATTTAGGTCATTTTTCGAATTTTTCAAAATTGACTATAAGCGGTAGAAAAAACTTCGAAAAAATGACGAAAAAACGGCATTTTTCACGAAAAATGAAATTTTGACGAATTCAATTTCTATATTTCTCGATAACTCGGGCAATTTTTAAGATAGAGACTTGAAAATTTTTTTGAGTGTTCACATAGCAATTATATATATGTAGTAAAATTTTGGATCCGTTACATTAATTTTTCTACAAAATATTGGACTTTGAATATTTCGTAAAATTCTCGTTTTTACGTATATAATGTTTGATAAAATTGGCAATTTTTGGTATTAGGGTCTGAAAATTTTACTGAAGTATACTTACATATTACATAACATCATACTAAAATATTAGAAAAATCCCTAATCTCAATTTTCTTTTATAGCTGTTTTAAGTTGATATTTTTAGTTCAAACGAAAATTATAATCTGACTGAACTTCGCTCAGAATCGTTTTTACGAATGCAATGGTTTATCATTGCATTCAAATTCGAATTAAAATTAAACGCTATGATTCGCACACCTGTATCCTGTGCGGCAGGAGTATCAGCTCATCTTTTTCATATTTAATATTTTATTCTATACCAAACAAGTACCTTATAATCACTATAAAATACTAATCCCATTAAATAGAAACTTAAATAAATCGCATTAGATTAATGAAACAACGACTAAGAATCGTCACGATTTCCATACTAAATAAATAAATGAATTAAAATAACCGTAACGAATATATTATATTATAATGTATTTTAATAAATAAAATTAAATGGTCGTTGTACGATAATATTTAAATAATAAAATAATACAAATTGAATGGTTTTCGTTTAAGAATCAGATTGTTATATAGGATACGCCTTTTTTAGATATTCCAAATAAATTAGTATCTAACCTCTGTAAATATTATATTATATATCTGCTTCGTGGACCAAATAGTATGTTATACCTAATGGAAAAACGTATAAATAATCTCAAAATGTTCTCGTTATTCTATTTTGTCCTAAAATTAGTATTGGTTATATTTCATATAATATGTCTGATAATAACAACAATTATTTTCATTTGAATAGTTAACATTACAATGTAGGCTTCTTTCCAAAAGAAGAATCCTGTGGCCTAACCTTAAAAATATAAATAACCTAACCTTATTTAACCAATTACGGTTCTATTAAGTTTGTAAAATATAATATTATAATAATTATTATACAGGTTACAACGAACTGGATTTCGATATTTCTCAATATTCACAAATCACGGGCACTATTCTAATTATGTACAGCAGTTATTATTTACAAAAGGCCACGTACACCGTAAGTATAATATAGATATATAGCATAGGCGTGTGCAGATTTTAAATTCAGAGGCAGTAGAAAATAAATCCTATACCCATAATATTTAATTTATTTTTAAGTTATTTTTAAGTATCACAATAATTATTATATTGTATCGGTTGTTATTTAAAAAATATTCCATTAATTAAGATGAATTATTTTACAATTTTTTTTTTAAATTTTTCAAATCTAAATATTAAAATATTTAATTCAGGTATGAAAATTTAATTTATCAATGATAAAATGTAATTATTAGCAACTAAAAATAAAAAATAAAAGATTCAGGAGCAGCGTTCGCTGCATCTGCTGCCCCCGTGCCTTTATACTTTATAGGTATGAGTTATAGTCTGCACTTATTTTATAACAAATGATATTAGGTATTATTAATTATTATTATTATTATTACTTAATGTACTCGAAGAATAATGCGTAATATTGTCATTTGTCAATAATTAACGACGTGTCGTACGAGTTCACGTGTATGAAGTATAATTAATACGAATAACTTTCAGTTCAAATAATTTATAACAAGATATACTCGTATTTGGACTTAAATAATATAATATTACGTTTACGTTATATTTTTAGGTATTTTTTAACGCATAATATTTCTCTTTTATGTTTTATGCAATAATTTTTATATTGTATTTATGATATTATTATACGATATAATATTGGAATTAGTCGATATTATTATTATTTTTTAAACGAGTATTATACGAGAACGTTATACAGTGTGTAGTGTGTACCTATACATTGGTTTTATTGAATTTTAATGATAATTATATATTTCTTATCGTTATCACAGTATGTATACGACAGACATAATGTTATAATGTTTTATTAAAAAGCCAAATCACAGAATAATCGATACTCAATAATCATAATATATAATATTATTATACTCGTATCTCAACAGCAATAATTATTATTATGTTGTCAACTCGTCTCCGTAGCAGTACTTATTCTTATTGGTACTTGCGCGCTGAAGGCGACATCGTTGTCGAAACTTGAAATGCGTATTATCAATTTTGTGATTTGGGTTTTAACTAATAAATACTGTAAAAATAACGGCGAGTGCTCGATTTTATTATTGAAATATAAGATAAAAAAAAAAAAATTAAATATTTTAAATAATAGTATAATACAATAATATTATTTTATTATATTGTAAGTTGTAACCCGACGTAAACTTTTCATATAGTTTATCCGCACACGTCATAATAATTTCCATACTCGTGTTATTATTGTTTGTTGTGTACGTCTTTGATTACTCGCATAATGATAGTACACAATAAATTCGACGCTCATGACTTAACGTTTCGTCAAACAATATAATATTATTCTATTATTTTCGTTCGTTCTCAAATTATTGTAGTCGACTGTGCGGTACGAGTAATAATAATTTTACTGTATATTTATATTTTATCATCTCATACCAAAGCTAATATTATAACGTTTTATTTAAATTATAAAATATTATAATGATATCCTTATCACAAAACATGTAAAGTGTATGGAATTCCGAAAATGTATTTTTGAAATAATTTCTAATACATTTTTAATTAGACGTAATATATTCGAAATATTTATCGGAATAAAAGAAACTATTCAAATTTTAATTTTTTACCATCATAAACAAAAAAATATGATTGCACGCTCAAGACTAGAATATTAATCCAAAACTATTTTAATTAAAGTAACACAATATTATTATTTTTATTTTTCGTATCATAAATATAGACTTGTTTTTTTTTTTTTTTTTTTAGTCGTTGATATTAATATAAAATTAGCGTGTTAAAAATTATAATATATTTCTAATGAACCCAGAACAAGTCGGAAAAATACTCTCTCTCTCTCTAAAAATACGAATAATATAAAAAAAAGTACTCGACACGCATTTCATTCGTATATAATTTATAATAATTGAGATAAGATAGTATAAATAAACAAAGGGCGTTATTAAATTTTCTGCAACGATTTCGTGGTTAAAAAAGAAATTACCACAACACGAAAATATAATATGGTATTGTGTCGTGAAATATCGTATGTTTCAAACATTATTTTTATTTTCATGTATTTTATTGTATTTTGGTGTTTTCAGCACAGCTTACAGAACATCAATTTTTGGTTGATACTCAACAGTATTAATTTTATTTCGTTAGTGGCGTTCATAATTACCGCCTCGTTGCGAATCGGACGGTTCGACATATTTTTCACCGGATTTATCGGATGCCGTAAGAGTTCCGAATAGTTTTTTTTTTTTTTTTTTCATTTTTCTTATATACGTTTGTATAATAAATATTATATTGTTTTTGTATTCGCGGTTTTTATAGTGTGGGAATGTTATAAATTATTCGTCGTTTATCAATTTTATGCGGACGAAACAACGACGAACGCAGTCAACGACGGACGATGCGCGACGACGACACAAAATCGCGGAACTCAGGTAGATGATATACCTACAGGTATTATTATTTTAACGTTAGATCGGATATAGCGAGAGAGCTCATTAAAACTTCACCGTTAGTGTCGTCTATGGTTAATTAATTTTACGATTATTACAAAAAATTCGAAATTTAATGCAATATACCACTTGTGTAAACGTCTACAATTTAAAAAAAAAAAAGAAAAAAAAAGAATAGTGTAGATGTGTACACGACCGTGTAAAATCGACATATTTTATTATTATGTACGTATTGTTTTCGGAAGAGCACGACAAAATAATATTTGTTTTAATTTTTGAACTTTACCACCAACGGATCCAAACATTCCAAACGTAATATACGATTAACTTTTAATTTCAGCCGACCCACTTGGATCAACCGCCAAACGAAATCGTAGAATACAGAACTGCGCCGAGGCCGAGTGATCTGCACTATTGATCCTATTGATTCTGATATCGAAACGAACGATATAATATATCATTTTATTCTATAGCCTCACGTTCAAACGTCGATCAAAGAAGATAAAAATAATATTTTACCGAACGTTAGTGAACATGAATTATTATTTTTGCGTCATTCGAAAAATTGTATTAAAAAAAATTTTGTAAATAATAATAATATGTAGTTTAATTGCTTTAATATTATATTATAATTTATTAATACGAATAAAAAAAAAAACCTACGTATTATAATACTTGTACGTCGTTATATTAATTAATACAATAATTATTAAATTATTTATATTTCTTTTAATTTATTCAAAAACTATATTGTAACGTATATAATAGGTACCTATTTATTTATTGATTCCGGTCGTGATGGCGAACAATCATGTTAAACGTCAAAATATTTATTAGAAATAAATAACTCAAATTGAGTCAAAATACGTCAAAGTGTAAACGTATAAATTTTAAAGAAAATTGTAAAACGTTTCCATTATTTAACAACCGCTTAGTATTATAGAGGGATAAAGTTACAAAATATGAACGTGTCGTATACAATTGTAGAACAACCTCGAACTAAATACTTTTTAAAAGTTTATATTACCGAACATATAATTTAACTTTTACGGTTATTTTTGCGACCTTTTCTTCAATTATTGTAAAAAAAAAAAAAAACACGAATATAAAAAATGTATATTTATATTTTTAATGAAATTTTTTATTAAATTTTTAAACTTTATATATTTAAGTATGCCTATTATTCCGTCTCGTTGGAATATAAAATATAAAACGGCATATACCTACGTATAATGGCAATCGTATAAATTGCAATTACGAGAGAACACAATTTATAAACTAATAATAATAAAAATAATTATTAATAATGATATCGCCAGTACACGAAAAAATATTTTCCTAACCGTTTGAAGGTCAAAGCAAAATTTATATTCTTCAATTACTCCGTTTCAAAATTGAAATTCTCTTCCGAACCTTTTATTAAAAATGCCAAGTACTGATTGATTAAAATCGGGATGAAAATAGAATTAAAAAAAAAAAAAGAAAGAAAGAAATTCTTTTGTAACGATTTTTTCCATTCGTCGAGTGCACGTTTCGTTCAAAACAATAATTCTGGACAATATCTGAAATTAATAATAATAATAAAAAAAAATATTCATGGTTATTATTTTTTTCGCGTTTATTTTATTATGATGCGTATGAACAGAAACAATACATTTTTCAAATATTATACATATAAGCTATTGTCCATTGTGGGGTATATTTAAATTATTTTTGTCAAAGATATTTTTTAGCTGGTATTATGACGACCATTTCTTTTAATCCAGACGAAAACGCTGTAAAAGATTCGTAAAAGAAAAAAATTCGTAATATCTACTATAAATAATTGACGAAAAGAGATTTTATGTTTCTTCTTCTATCGCCTTTAATATCGTTTTATATCGTGCCATTAACCGTGACTGTATCATCACACCTTTAAGCTTTAACAACTTATCCTGGGAATAAATAACTGCTGCTGTCTTATCTTTATTCTCTTTATTATTTAATTATTTCTAATTTTATTTACCCGGTTACCGGTCATAATAATATACACGCCTGTATATTCTTTGACTCTCCACTCTGCCGCGATCGAAAATATAATCGTCACGCGTGTTTGAAAAAATCAAAAATATAGAAAACGAATAAACGATATAGGTACGATTAAATTTCATATTATGTAATATAATTTTTAAATATTTTAATTTACCAATACGTTTATATAATAAATTTTAAATTGACGCAATTATAAATTTACAAATTTTACGCATTATCAAATTTACGCAAATATTAAATTTAAAATATCGTCCACGCGATTATAATTATATGAAAATATTTTGTTGCTCTACAATGTATAATATGTATATGATTTCGGTTTCTTCATAAATATTTATATTTTCCCACTCGCGTTGTAATGACTCGTGGTAAATTCACAAAAGTCAAAAATCGTTAATTCGGACGAGATCGCAGTGAACTGGACCGTATTCGCGTGACAAAAATTACGACCCTCGCGCGGATAACGTCATTACTGTAATACGCGAACCAGCTGTCGCGAGATGACCGTCATTAGTGTTCTATATAACACACTTTACACGATTCCGATGGAAAGGACAATTTTTTTTTTTTAATTTTATTATCGAACTATTATTTCACTAGTAAATACGTCCTGCAGCTCGTGTACGTTTTAACACGACTCTATTCGCATCTATTATAATATTATATTAATACTCATTACTCATACACTGTTTACTTTAATATACCCTATATTGTATAGCCATAATTGTTGGGTATACGAATTACGAATACCATTACCGCGGTAACATCCTGGTAACGTATTCATTTTCGGTTTAAACCGTATATTATAATAATATGTACTATTATAATATATTTTGATTGTTCGATGTTCCACACTGACTATCCCGCGACTGCGATCCACGTAAACCGCGACATAAAACGAACGATCCGAATATTCTATTCATCCGTTGTAATAAAATGATACGATTATCGTTTTTTTTTTTTTTTTACATTTTTACTTTACGCCAAACGTAGGATTCCAATGGGTTTATTGTATAATATTTAAATATAATATCGTGTTTTACAATGCAATTTTTCGGACAGAATGACCGAAAATCAATCAAACAATATTTATTTCGATTAGGTACTACTACTCAATTCGGCATAATAATATAATATTTTAATTTAAATCATACCGATTTATATATAAATAAATTATATAATATATAATATAAAAAAAAAAAAAATGATGGAAAGAAAACTTAATTTTAGAATTAACTATATAGTTGAAACAAATAATATAAAAATATTTTTCTCCGTGTTTGAATCAGATCGATTTATTTTTAACAATGACTATTATAAGAAAACAAACAAAAACAATATAATATCTGAAATTTTATATTATTAATGTAAATAATGACACACGTTTAATATCTACTTTAGATTTCACGGGTTTGAAAATTGATTGGAAAAGTTTAATTAAAATCAAACAACTTTCCAAAGGTATAAACATATTATATAGGTAGGTATAAATAAAACCTATAATGTAATTTTATTAAATTTTTCAATTTCCAACCCAACCATAATACCGTGACTAATGTATTTATATTTTTATACTATTATTGTGTAAAAATATTTGCAATTCGATTTTTAATTTAAGTATAACATTTATTATAAAAATCAATAGGGCGTAAAAATGGTTAAATATATTATAGATATAATTTAATTGAATTTTTTTGTTCGATGTGAAATTTCGAATTCAATTTTTTAAACACCGCAATTCAAATATGATATATACTCGTAATGTAAATCGTTACGATAAATCATTTTTGTATTTACAATAACACCGTGTATACGAGTATAGTTTGAAAATGAACCGTATATGTATAAAAATGATACATCACCAGTTTCATATTGAGTATTAGAGAACGAAACGCTGTAATATTTCGTGAAAACAATGACAACGAGACGCGTTATCACCGTATGAAACATATTTAAATCGAGTTGGACGATCGCATCCCGTTCTAACGAATTGAACGGATTTTTCAATCGCATTAAAGATGCAATATAAAAACAAATCGTTTCGATGACGTTTCAATATCGAAAATAGAGTCGAACGACGATTCCCAAGTAGATTTCTAGTACCTTACTACCTTATATCATAAAAGATGGAAGTTATTGACATCATAATATTTGATTGGCTAATAATATTACAATATTACATCGTGTTGAAAAAAAATTACCTATTCGAGTAAAATTTTGTCTTCTATCAAAATCGTATATTGCATATAATATTATTAATTTTGACTTCAATACATCTAACCGAATGCCAAAACGAACGATATTTTGAAACTTATAAATTGTTTTTTTTTTGCACATAAATTAAAATATAATATTTTAACGATGCGTATGTTAATGAACTTTTCGTTTTGTTTTTCGTGGACAATAAAAATATTAAAGTAGAAATGTTTTGTAAACAATATAGTTTTAAAATGTTATTTAACACATAATTATTATAATATAACGTTATATAGATATAAAAATAAAAATATTATTATTTGTATTCATTATACTAATTTGTGTTTATTCATTACGTAATATTATATTATATTTAATTATAATTATAATTATCAAATAATAAAAATAATATTTTATAATTGTATGTAATTGTAATTATTGTATTTGTAGTGATAATTTCAAATAATTTTCAATTCTTTACTTCGTCTATTATTATATTTACCTATATCTGTATTTTTTACCACTTGTAATGATTTGTTTTCTATATTTGATTTATGGTAAAAAAAAATCAATTTATTGTTGTTATATTATCGTTAAGATTAAATTACGTTAAAAAATATGTAATATACTATATACGTATTTTCGATACAAATAGAGATAGGTAAGGCGGGGCATTAACAAGCTAAAAGTTAAAATTAAGTTAAATCGTAGTAAATAGTTAATTTTAATTAAGTTAATTAACTCGTTACTTTTTTTCAAATTAACTTTTAATTTAATAAGTTACTTTTTTAAGAATTACGTGTTAACTTAAAGGTATAACATTTTTCAAAAGTATCTAAATCAAGTTAATTTTCGTCTGAAAAGTAATGAAAATTTTTGAACAAGTTTCTTAGTACCTATGATGTATACTTATATTTTGCTATTTTAATATGAATTTCATGTAGACGAAAATAATATGAAAAAATAGATTTTGCAATAATAATAATATTATAATATTATATTACCTTATTATTACCTGAACGTTTTCCATTGTCAATTGTATTATTTATATATTATTTATGCAGTAATTTTCTTGAGCGTAAAGAAAAACTATTTAGCCTAGGATGTAAATATATATATACGAGTATATGTATATTTTTTTTTTACAAATTAGAAAATTTTAACTTTAAATTAAGTTAAGTTACTTTTTTTCAAAGTTAACTTTTAACTTAACTTATATTATTTTAAAATAACGTAACTTAAAAAAAAAAATCATTAAATTGCCAAACCCTGGATACAAAAAAAAAAAAAAAAAAAAAAAACATATTATTTTGTGACCTACTTTCAAAACAATAATTATTTTTCCATTTTCGTGATAAATTTAATGTTAATATATAATAATATAATAAACCTACTCTGCATAACAACTCCTGTTCCAAATGATATTTGATTACGTGTAATATTATACACACATACTTACATAATTGTGATGTACTTCAGGTTAATAATATTTTTGTAAAGTAATTTTATATTATAAAAATAAGTTCGTCTAATGGCGTTCTTTTATACAATTTTTATAATAAAACTAAAAAAGCATTATATAAAACAAATAGGCTTTAAAATTAAAATTTTTAGAATATTTTAATAATACGCTTAAAACGTTTAATCCTCTTTCAACGTGCAATCATCACGTATTTCAGTTTTAATGTGAAAAATCTATAATTTCTTTAAAAAAAAAATACTAATAAAATAATATTTACTGAAAATTATTATTATTATTATGTATATAACATCCGATTTAATTTTAAAATCATATTATTTATGATTTTTATATATTTTACGAGAATATGCGTTTCGATATTTCTTTATAAATAAAATAATACGAAATTTTAAAAAGAAAACGTTAAAATTTATTCTTTTTAGGTATTTGTATTTTCAATTTTTCTTCAACGCGATCAGTCTTTTCTGCAGTTTAATTTTCAAATTTTAATACGAATGTTTTTAAGCGTGATCACTAGCTGCGATTATTATTTTCTTGTTAATTATATTTTTTAAGTGTATTAAGACATTTTTTCTTAGTGTTTTTCCGTCATTAATCGTGTTTCCTGATAAAACTGTAATTTTTATTCTTCCTCGACGCATTTATATTATTTTACTTGGGTTAACGATAACGGATATGTTAAAAATAAAAATAAATAGTTTCATTAAAACAACGACATACACAACGATATGAGTATCATTGATTTTTATAATAATTATAAAACTTGTTTTTTTTTTTTCATTATTATTATTTATGATTTAAAATAAAATCATACGCTTTTATAAAAAAAAAAATAATAATAATAATAACGAAAGTCGTCGTTTCGTATTCGAAATACTTGTATAGGGGGCTGTAATGAATGTTGATTGAATATAAAAATATAGTTTCGTTAAAACTTTACAACGTTCGTTTCGTTAATTTATGATTTTTCACAGAATTTCATATTTTTTAATAAATATTATTACCTAATTATAAACACCTTCTTCTTTCGTCTACGAGTCAAAATCAAATTAATTACGCTAAGGACGGGCGAACGGCTAATTATTAATCACACGTCAGATATTATTATATTATATTTATATATACAGTGTAATTTCGTCATATTTACATTTTCTAATTATTGCGATGCAGATTTCCAGATTTCCAAAAACGATTTTTTACTGGATCATCAAATTATACTGTACAGTACTAACTCGACGGATGAAATTTATAAATTGATAAAACGTGCAACATTATTATTAATATTATTATCTATACACAAAATAAATATACGGTCAAATGAAACCATTTTTCCTGTAATTATATAGGTATTGTCTTTTTACATTATTATTATGGCACGGATCAACATAAATCATATTATATTAAATTGTCATGACCTAAATCAGTGAATTTCATCCAGAGAGAGACTTATACGTATATTTACCTTTTGTTAAAGACGTGAACGATTAAAACGGCCAGAAAATAAATTAAAACGTTATGTAGTATAATAATTTTCATAGAATTAAAAAAGAAAATTCGTAATATTATTTGTTAATCGATAAAATTAATTAATTACCTAATTAATTGTTATTCGATAAAATCTGTAATTCGCATTAAAAAAAGAAAAAAGTTGCGTCTGACGTGTGACTTAAAACGATAATAATTTCATATTATATTTTTATTATTTAATTTTACAGATTTTTTGAAAAGTTTTATACCGGAACGTATTTTTTTATCGCGTTCTTTTGCACATCTTTTTTTTTATGCTCCGAATAAATAAATAAACTGAGAAAAGAAAACGGATAAAAAAGAAAAAAAAAGGTTTTGTTAAACTCGCGATGGCACTTTCCGATCCCTTGCTCGCGGAATCCGAAACCAAGAATGTGGGTCAATATGTTTCAGGATATACAGAGGCGAGAGACGAATAATATTTGAAACTAACGAACCGTTTTTACTGTTAAACTGTCAGTCAGACATCCCCCATTACACGAGGATAAATGTGTTTACGTCATTAAACTTTTAACATTTTTGGTGCAACGTTTTTGGACGAACCGAACGTCCGAATTATTATCACACGAGTATAGGTACAGGTATATATAAAACGAGTAGAAACGTCGTGATACGAGACCTAATTCGTGTTGAACTCACAAGTAGGTATAGTATAAATTATAACATAAAAATATTATAATATATGACACCACGACCGTTGTGATTAAATTTGTATTCCGGAACGGGGAAAAATTTAATTTGAAATAAATGTCATAAATTTATTATATAGGTAATATTTTTGAAAAATTCCCGTCGGTTTTTTCTTCCCTAATCAATAATATATTGTTGGGTATATTATCAAAAATAGGAATAATACGTGTATATTATATTCTAAACTCCGCAGGCGAAAAAGAAAACGTCTCCGCGTTATTTTAAGTTTGACCGTCGTAATTTGAGCTTATAGTAGAACAGAAAAAAAAAATGTATACGATATTATATTCGAAAACAATCGTATTTAACTTAAAATTATTCTCGATAAAATAGAGTCGCATAATAATATTTTGCACTCGTATGAGTGTAAGAAAAATAAACCGTTTTAGCAAACATGAACTTATCTCTAAATATCTCATGTATCGATTATTATATCGTCATAATCATTTTTATTTTTTCCCATTCGTGTGAAAAATGTCAAATCTGTCCTCTAATATTATTGTGTTCGTTCATTAACAAAACGTGACATTTATTACGATGTGAAATTATTATACGTTGTCCACTTACCTTCAGATTATTATTTTTTTTTTAAAGAAAATATTTTATATCAATAAAAAAATTCGTATTAATATTTATCCAAAAATAATAATAAAAAAAAATAAATAAATAATAATAAATTATTTGGTTCAAAATTTTATTATACTTGGAAATTCTTTTTTTCTGTCTCTCATTTCCAATATTCTTACCGAAGAAAATTGTTTAAACATTAATTAAATTTATTATTCTATCTCATAGGTACTTATTCAATTAATACAATCGAGTTAAAAAAATAATTTAATTTAATTTCTCAGCTATTCGTTTATCAACAACTTTATGATAATATAATGATAATATGTAATATATTCGTGTCTACATACTCGTATTATACGTATATTGTGGCAGTAACAATTGAACAAAAATATGGAAATAACATAATTTTATATTATATTTCGTTAGTATAAAAACACGGTAATATTAAATTATAAAACATTCGTAACCGACGTGATACGGCGTTATTTTCAAAACAAAACAATGCCCGTTGATTTAATTTTAAATTAAATGCGAAAACGTCGGCATGGAATGTAAACGCGACGATTAACACACGTACGCGTTAACTTTTCAAATTTAAATTAAATCATAAAACAATATCCCACAGAAGTACGATATTATAATATTATACAATGTACCACCTTGTGGTATATGCGAAATATGTATTATTATTTGTACCGTGGTATAAATATGCCATACGAATTATATATATACCGCGGTATATTTTTATAATTAATAATAAATTTACGTTGGCGTTACGTATTATTATAGGTAGGTATATATTTCGGGGAATGCGTAAATATTATACTAAATAATAATATAATAATTATTATTTATTGTCATTAAAACGGATTATAAAATCGTAACGAAACGAATAATATTTTGTTGTAGCCATTTAATCCGATGACGTTGAAAATATTATCCTGATGTAAAGTCAAAACGAAAAAAAATAAAAAAAAATGTGTATTCAAACGAATGAACGTTATCAATAAAAAATAATAATAATAAATACATAAACAAACGACTTCCGTTCGTCTTTTGTTTATATAATATAGAAAAATAATTATACATTTCTTCAGTATAATAAATTATTTAATCTGTTTGGATTTTTGCAGTGTTATCGTAAATTAAACGCGATATATAAATATTTTTATCGTTTTGACTTATTTCCAGAAGGGAAATGATGATGAGCCACGATTCGCGATATCTCTCGAGGTCGCCTTTTAGTCACGAGGACCGCACGTCTGATATTTTATAATGATTATTCGATTATTCGACACGCAAATATTGCACTCTAACCATAAACGTAATAATATTACCAATAATATAACAGTATTACAGATACCGCGGTATTTAATTTTTAATTTTTAATTTCCGTGACGACGCTTATAAGCTTATAACATTGTTGACAGTGGCGTGTTATATACTGCAGGGGGCAATCTGGGGCAACTGCCCCAGTGCTAGATTTTAGGAACGTCAAAATTATTATTTTTCTTATCTAGACGAATACATTTTTAATTTTTTTGTTATAAATATATTTTTATATATTTATATAGTTTAGATTTTAATTATTGATAAACGTTTGTAAGATGAATAATAATAATAATAATAATAATAATAATAATAATAATAATAATAATAAT